>PVIY010060381.1:0-11656 GCA_004026745.1 Myrmecophaga tridactyla
TTTTTTTTTTTTTAACATGGGCAGGCACCGGGAATCAAACCCGGGTCCTCTGGCATTGCAGGCAAGCATTCTTGCCTGCTGAGCCACCGTGGCCCGCCCCAAATAAACATTTTTTGCTTTAGTCTCACACATAAGTTAAAATTTTTAAATATTAGTTACTATCAATTTTCAACACCCTGCAGTAATGACATTCCTATGTTCTTCCTCATGCAAAAACAATTTTTAAAATTTGTACATTTAGTCACTATCATTATACACTCTAGGCATTCCTAGATTATACCATCTCAGTCTTAAACGTCTTTCTTTCTGATTTTATTTGTGCCCTCAGCCCTCCTCCCTCTATCTTTCTCACATTCAGCTTCATTCAGTGTTTTAACATACTTGTATTTCAGTTGGGTAGTATTGTGCTATCCATTTCTGAGTTTTTACATTCAATCCTGTTGCACAATCTGTATCCCTCTAGCTCCAATTACCCAATATCTTACCCTATTTCTGTCTCCTGATGGTCTCTGTTACCAATGAAATTCTCCAAGTTTATTCACTAATGTTAGTTCATATCAGTGAGACCATACAGTATTTGTCTTTTTGTTTCTGGCTAGTCTCACTCAGCATAATGTCCTTAAGGTCCATCCATGTGGTTACGTACTTCATAACTTTATTCTGTCTTAACAGCTGCATAATATTCCATCGTATGTATATACCACAGTTTGTTTAGCCACTCGTCTGTTGATGGACATTTTGGCTGTTTCCGTCTCTTTGCAATTGTAAATAATGCTGCTATAAACATTGGTGTGCAAATGTCCGTTTGTGTCCTTGCCCTCATGTCCTCCGAGTAGATACCTAACAATGGTATTGCCGGATCATATGGCAATTCTGTATTTAGCTTCCTGAGGAAGCACCAAACTGCCTTCCACAGTGGTTGTACCATTTGACATTCCCATCAACAGTGGATAAGTGTGCCTCTTTCTCCACATTCTCTCCAGCACTTGTCGTTTTCTGTTTTATTGATAATGGCCATTCTGGTGGGTGTGAGATGATATCTCATTGTGGTTTTGATTTGCATTTCCCTAATAGCCAGAGAAGTTGAGCATCTTTTCATGTGACTTTTGGTCATTTGTATTTCCTCTTCTGAGAAGTGTCTGTTCAAGTCTTTTACCCATCTTGTAATTGGGTTGTCTGTCTTTTTGTTGTTGAGTTGAACAATCTCTTTATAAATTCTGGATACTAGACCTTTATCTGATGTGTTGTTTCCAGATATTGTCTCCCATTGTGTAGGCTGTCTTTTTACTTTCTTGACGAAGTTCTTTGATGCACAAAAGTGTTTAATTTTGAGGTGTTCCCATTTATTTACTTGAAAAGATCCATATTTGATATATTTATTTTGTGGTGTCTATAAGACATCCAAGTTGAGGTATCAACATGGCAAAATGGACTTAAAGTAGCTGGAGCTTGAGGAAGATCTAGGTTGAATAATATCTTTGGGATTCATTATCATTTGGAGAATAGTTTAAGCTACGGAAATGACTGGCCTAGGTAAGAACATAAAAGGTAAAAGAAATGGGAAGAGGCCCTAGGACCAACCCTAGAGGTATTCTCAAATTAGAGATTGGAAAGAGGAGGAGCTAGCAAGAGTGGCTACGTAATTTTCAGAGCCTTGTGTAAAATGAAAATGTGGTGCCCACTGTTCAAAAATTATTTAAGAATTTCAAAAGGATAGCGGAGCATTAAACCAAGTGCAGAGCCTTGTGCAACTGAACTTGTTGGATACTCACAAAGCTGGCCCTGGGAGTCAGAATGTCAAGACAAAGGCAGTGAAGCAGGAAATAAGCAGAGACTGATGTCTTAAAGCTAGAGAGTGCAGTATTTTTTTTTGCTTATTGGGGTATGAACAACAACCTTCCCCATTTTAATCAACTTCAAGTAAACAATTAGGTGACCTTAATTGCACTCAGAATGTGGTGCTGCCATCACCACCATTCATTACCAAACCTTCATCACACCAGACAGAACCCTGTCCCCATTAAGCATTAATTCCCCATCACCCTCTCCCCTCCCTACCCCTGGTAAGCTGTTATCTACTTCCTGTCTCTATAAATTTTCATATTCTAGTTATGGCATAGAAGTAAAATCATACACTATCTGTCCTTTTGTCCTTTGGCATACTGAATGTGTTGTCTTCAAGCAATGAAGCACATTATCAACTTCATTCCTTCTAACAGCTGAAGAATATTCTGTTCTATGTATAAGCCATATTTTGTTCATTTGTTAATGGGCACTTGGGTTGCTTTCACCTTTGGCCATTGTAATTAATGCTATGGACATTGTTGGACAGATATCTACTGTAATCTCTGCTTTCAGTTCTTTGGGGGTATATACCTAGAAATGGGATTGCTGGGTCATATGGTAATTTTATGTTTAATTTTTTGAGGAATTGCTGAACTGTTTTCCATAGCAGATTTTCCCACCAACAATGTGAGTTCCTTTTTCTCCATATCCTGTCAACACTTCTTTTCTTTTTGTTTTTAAATAATAACCATTCTACTGGGTATTGAATGTTATATCTGCAGTTTTGATTTGCATTTTCTTGGTGGCTAATGTTGTGGAGCATCTTCTCATGTCCTTATGGGTATTTGTAAATCCTCTTTGAATAAATATCTGTTCAAGTCTTTGGCCTGGATTTTTTTTGGCATGGGCAGGCACCGGGAATCAAACCCAGGTCTCTGGCATATCAGGCGAGAACTCTGCTTTCTGAGCCACCATGGCCCTCCCCCACCATGGCCCACCCTCTTTGGCCCATTTTTAAATCAGGTTGTCTTTTTGTTGTTGAGTTGTAGGAATTCTTTATATATTTTAGAAAGTAAACCTTATTAGATATATGGTTTGAAACTATTTTCTCCCACTCTGTAGATTATCTTTTCACTTTCTTGATGATGTCCTTTGATGTACAAACATTTTTACATTTCAATGAAGTTCTGTCTTTTTCTTTTGTTGCTTGTGCTTTTGGTGTAAAGTCTTAAGAATCCATTGCCTAATAGAGAGGACAGTGTTTTAATAAGAATTGGGCACTGGTTGGCTTAAGAAGTTTTCTTCCTGGGCCATGGTCATTGATTCAGAGGTTGGTATGTGAACTAAGAAGTCCTGGTTCAGTGTGTCTCAGGAATCTTGTTTGAAGTCTTTGGACAAAATAGCTTTCTCTTGTCAAATTCGAATGAGGAAACAGGTAGCTCCAGTTGCTTTGGCAGGTTTCTCTGAACTTGAGGAGAACCAAGTTAAAACTAAAAATGATGCAGAGGAGGTGGAACAGAACGTAGAAAGAAACAGGGTCCTTGATAACTGTTTTGGTTTTCTAAAACTGCTGGAATGCAAAATACCTGAAGTGGATTGGCTTTTATAAAGGGAATTTTTTAGGTTACAAGTTTATACTTCTAAGGCCATGAAAATGCCCAAATTTAAGGCATCAATACAATGATACATGGACTCTGAAGAAAGGCCACTGACATGTAGCCACTGAAATGACTGGTGTCTGCTGGTCCTTGCTCCTGGTTTGTTGCTTTCGACTTCTGATTCTAGTGACTTTTATCTCCATGTCCTGCGGTCCTCCTCTTAGCTTCTCTGGAGCATTTCTCTCTTTAAGTGTCTGTGGGTCCTGTCTTAGAGTCTCAGGGGCAAACTCTGGATTTTGTCTTTTAGCTTCTCTCGGCTCTCTCCAGGTCTGGGTCCTTCAGGTTCTGTGCGTCCTTGCTTAACATCTCCCGGGGCATTTTTGTTTGAGCTTTTTCAAAAATAACTCTCTCTTAAAGGACTCCAGTAAGTGGATTAAAACCCATCTTGAATGGGTGGGTACATCTCTAATCAAAGAGTCCCAGCCAACAATAGGATTCAAACCAGTACAAAGACATAATTTGCCTTTTAGTAGGCGATTTACTCCATTTACAGTTAATATAGGCACTGGTTTTATATTTTCTGTTTACCATTCTTTTTCTTTATTCCTTCCCCCTTCATTGCCTTCTTTTAGGTGGATTTAATTTTCTGCATTTTCCCCTCCTGATTTGGTGGTATAGTTTACGCCTGGCTTTTGAGACTGTGTCTTCCTCCTGCTACTTCCCTGGGGCCCCAGAGATCTATAAGCATAGCCTCTTTTTTTTTGTTTGTTTGTTTGTTTTAAATTTGCATATGGGCAGGAGGCACCAGGGATAGAACTCCTGACCTCCAGCACGGCAGGTCAGGTCGGAGCTCTGCCTGCTGAGCCACAGCAGCCACCCAGCATAGCCTCTTAGATGCATAATGGAATGTATTTCAGGGTGAAAAGACCACAGACTTTGGAACCAGATTGTTTTGGGGTCAAAAGCCAGGTATCCTACCCTCTCTGAGTCTTAGTTTCCTTATCTATAAAATGGACATAATCATGGTTATCTTGTGTCTTTGTAAGTTTTAATACATGTAGTGTTGGACACATATTAAACTTTGAAAATATTATGTTAGCCAAAAGGACCTTGGGGTTCTTTTGGTTTGATGTTTTTTGCTTTTTTTAAAATTTTTCACAAGTGAGGATTTTAAAGCCCAAAATAGTGATGCAAATTGACCGAGGTTGTGCATCTAATCCGAGCTACAGCCAGAATCTGATACTACATCTCCTGATAACTAGTGTTCCCTCTCCCTTATCTAGAGCAGGTAGACTATAGTCAGTGATAGTACTTGCCCATGTTTTGTTAAGCTTGTTATAACAATATACTGGTTATTTTTATGCTTAGTTGTAACACAAGGCTAGTACTTCTCCTCTTCCTATATTCAGCCTACTTAACACATTTATCATAATTGCATGCCTTCTACAGGCAATGAGTCCAAGCCTCCATGTGACTGCTTGTCACACTCTCATGTTGGCTAAAAACTGATGCAGAATGATTTATAAAAATACCCTACTTGGTTTGAGAGGCTACTGAAAACCTTGTTTCCTTTTCAAAATAACAGTCAATGGTATTCTGCAACAAAGCAGTGGGATGGGAGGGGAAACCTTTAACTGCTCCTAAGAGTGTCTGTGTTTACTTAGTCCTGTGCCTCCTTGTGTGAGGTACTCCTAATTGTAATTATAGAAACAGGGGCACAGCTGGCTCCTTTGTTGTGTTAAGTTTCAGGAAGCTCGATTTAAAGGAGTAGTTTCCATTCCTGAATAATCATCTGTTTATGAGAGCTCTAAGAAAAGCCCAAAACATGAAAACGCTATTCCTTTCATGGCATGGGGCCTCCTAAAGGAGTCTGTTAATTATTATTTTTTTTAGAAATTACCATTTGGAGGCCCTCAAATTGATAAGAATTCAGGCAACAATTAAATTCCTCAAGAGAAGAATATTATGTAGGATTCCTTGGGGGTGTGGGGATTGGGCCACTGGATTATGAATTCCATTAGGGCTGGGGCTATCTTTTTAAATCACAACTGTATTTCCAGGACTGAGCTCTGTACAGCATATAGAAATACATGTTTGTTGAATGAATGAGTGAGTGAGCAATTAAGTAAGTAAATAAAAGAAAAATGGTCTGCTGGTTAATTTGAAGAAAGTCAAAGATCTGGCTTCTTCATTCAAAAAGGAAGACACTGACTTTTCTGCAGAATTCATGGAACTTCTACCCTAAGGAAGCCATAGGCTAGAGTGACAGTGCTGAGCAGGATAGGCAGGGCTAGGGAAACCGAGAATTCTACCGAGGTTATTTTCAAGAGGTGAGAAAAGGCTTTTTTACAGTTGTTTCGTTTCAGCAGGATGCTTAGGGATATTTGTTGTTTTCGCTTCCCAGTGTCAGAATGCCCTTGCTATTTTGCTTCTTGCAATCAGTGTTGTAACAGTGACTGGCACAAGCATGCCAGTGGCAGCCTTCTACGAAGACCTTTGCTGGGGCAGGGCCTTGCCTAAGCCTCACCAAGCTTCACTGCTGTCTGAGCCTGGTTCTACAGCATTCCCTTGGATTCTGAAAATTATTCAGTACCCTTCCAATCAGTTCTTTTTCGGTTCACATTGTCCAGGGTCAGCTTCTGTTTGCACCATTTCAAATAGCTTCCGTTTGAAATGAGCTATACTTTTGTTGAACCTGGGACCAAGCCATCTTTATCATTGAGTTGATGGGAAAAGCTTTATTAGTCATGCAAAACAGTGTGTGTTGCACAGCTTAACATCAAGCTTCATGCTTGCTTGACTCTATATACACATCTATACAGTATGCAAACACTTCCATATTTGTCCGTTGGTAAATCAGAGAAAAACAAGGTTGATTTCCAGAAATCATGAAGCATGTCTTAAGAATCACCTTCCTTCCTTTGCAGGGTGTCTTCCTTTCCCCCTTCATATTGATCCATTTTTCCTGTTAGGCACTCAGTATCCTCCTATAATCTACACCAGATAAGCAAAACAGTAATGCATCTAATATAAATATCAGTTACACTTGCAGTTGAATGACTGATTATCCTTGAGCCTGAAGGAGCTTCAGCTACTTTTTTTTTTTTTTTTTTTTTTTTACACAGGCAGGCACCAGGAAATGAATTTTATGAAGGCCAAGTAATTTGCCTATGATGCCTAGTAAGGCATGGTAAAGCATGGGAGGGTTAGTAATGACCCTAGTGTAGCCAGGATGAGATAGTTCTCTCCATCTCCCCAGGTTACAGGAAACAAATGGTTTCCACATTAGGTTAAACCTATTAGCAAGAGGCTGTGGTCCTTGCAACAGCCTGGTCTACTGTTTCTGTTCAGAGGAGGCATTTTGGAAACATCCTGACTCTTCACTCTCTGTACTCACCATGCTGAATAAACAGGGTGACAAGTAAAAACTCTGGGGCCACAGTGGCAGACACCCTGGAGAGTGCCACAATGATTTGGATATCAGCAGAGTGCTCACTTAGGGCTTTTCCCTTCTCTAATAGTGTCAGGTTAAATGAATTGAAGGGGAAGTGCATGTTCTCGGGGGAAAAAAAAAATCAATGTTTTTGTTTGCCTGAAGGAGGTTTTGTCTATACTCAGCTTGCATCATTTCTTTTCTGGTGAGTCTAAAAGTGACTAAAATATACTCCCAAGAGAGCTCCCTAATGCAATCAAAGTGGCCCCCACTTTGGTGGGTTTCAATGCAGGGTGCAGCAGGAGTATAGGAATTCAGAGGCTGTCGGCCAATGTTTTAACTTAACTACATGAGCATGTTAGTCCTCATAGCCTGGACTGCCACCACAAAAAGCTCTGGCATACTTGGCAGTAGTGGCATGCCAGAGGTGGGGTGATGGGAGCACTCTGCCTTGGGAGAAGGCAGTAAGGGGGTGAATTGCGGGCGAGAATTCAAACAGCAGTAGAACAGACCAACTTATTATTACTACGTGCCAGTAATTTTAAACAGTACCAATGGCAAAACACTCCCACAAGAAAAATTTTTTGATATAAGTTCTAATTGGTCTAAATTGCATGCCACATTGCAGCAGTTAGGGTGGAGTTTTAATAATAAATTTGTTGGCCTCAAATTAGCACATTCTTATTACATGTCTTCTAATAAGTGCTATATTCTGTATAGACATTAATTGGCAGAACTCCCAGCTAAACAATCAGACCCCAATATGCAGGGCTCAGTCATACACGTTTGTTTCAAGAGTCAGTTCCTGTGGGTTCAGAATTGTGCCTCCAACTCCTGCGGTAGTACATATCTCTGTGATTAAACAGTAGATCAAAAAGGAACAGTGCAATAATTATTAGGAGGAAAAGAACCAGAACCTGTGTTATTAAATTATGTCCTTCCATGTGACAACTTGGCGTTTTCATGTGTGCTTACATATGAATTAGTAAAACAATGTGAGCTGTGAAGTCCAATTTTTTTGTTTGGTGAGTACAAATTTAGTCCATACATGAAATACATTCACTTCCTTTCATGAATATTACTGAAAGTAATTGTTTCATTTAAGGGAGGAGTGGGTGTTTAAAAATAAAGTGCTCTGTTGTCAAATATTCTAGAAACTGGGCAAGATCAGACCCTATTCTTTAGTGATTTGAAAACAAACACTTTATTAAACACAAACAGAGGCACAGCATAAGGGGCATGAGCTTTAGAATCTTGCAGATATGAATTTGAATTCAGGCTCTACCCTTTCTGTGGTAGACCTTGGATAAGGAACATCAATCCTCTAATCTGTTTAATAGGAATACCAATATCTCCCTTACAAGGATGATTTGCAATGCGTGGAGGAGAAAACAATGCAAAGCACCCAGCATAGATATAAGTACAGTATCAGCAAAACATGGGCTGGTGTATTAATTTCCTAGGACTTTCAGCACATTATCACAAACCTGGGGGTTTAAAACAACAGAAAAGTTTTACAGTTGTGGATGTCAGAAGTCCAAATTTAAGGTATTGTCAGCACTATGCTCCCTCCAAAAGTTTTGGGAAAGAATGCTTCCTTGACTCTTCCAGCGTCTGGCGATTCCAGGAATTTCTTTACTTGTGGTTGCATTGCTCCTTTGTCTTCACATGGTCTTCTCCTTTCTGAGTCTGTGTGTCATCTCTCTATGTCTGCCTCTGATAAGGACAATTGTGTTTGATTTGGGCCCACCAGGTAATCCAGGATAATCTCATTTTGCGATTCTTAATCTCAGATTCCTAAACTGTATTGGGGATTGAATCATATCCCCCACAAAAGGCATATTCAGGTCCCAATGCCTAGCCTGTGGGTGTGCAGCCATTTGTAAATAGGACCTTTGAAGATGTTATTAGTTAAGGCATGCCCAAAGTGAGTGAAAGTGGGTCTTAATCTAATATGGTTGAAGTCTTTATAAGCAAAGGAAGTTGGACACAGAAAGGAGAAGCCACAGGATACAGCCAGAATCTGAAGTCAACAGAATCTGAAAGAGAAAGAAGACGCCATGAGCATTGTCATGTGGCAGAAAAGCTATGAATCAATAATTGCCTGAGAACAGCTCTGTGTTTAGGCATGTGATTTTTGTTCGCCTCTCATTTGGACTATGGCATTGGGAAAGGGTGGTGGGGGAGAATGGAGGGAAGATCATTGTGATTGCTAGTGAGATTGATAATCAGACATGGGGCAAAAGGATGTTCTTCAGGGTTGGTCTGGAGTAGGAGAAAAAAAGCCACCCTCCACTGACCATAAGCTTTGTTCCTTGTTGCTTACTGATTTGAGAGGAGGGAAAATTGACAGGGGCCTCTTTTTTTTTTTCTTAAATTTATTTATTAATTAAAAAAATTTAACAAACCAAATAAAACATCAGCATATATAATCAGTAATTCACAATTTCATCACTTAGTTACATATTCATCATTTCTTAGAACATTTGCATCAATTCAGAAAAGAAATAAAAAGACAATAGAGAAAGAAATAAAACGAAAACAGAAAAAAAAAAAGATTATACCTACCATACCCCTTACCCCTCGCTTTCATTGATCACTAGCATTTCAAACTAAATTTATTTTAGCATTTGTTCCCCTTATTATTTATTTTTATTCCATATGTTCTACTCATTTGTTGACATGGTAGATAAAAGGGCATCAGACACAAGGTTTTCACAATCACACAGTCACATTGTGAAAGCTATATCATTATTCAATCATCCTCAAGAAACGTGGCTACTGGAACACAACTCTACATTTTCAGGCAGTTGCCTCCAGCCTCTCCACTACATCTTGAATAACAAGGTGATATCTACTTAATGCGTAAGAATAACCTCCAGGATAACCTCTCAATTCTGTCTGGAATCTCTCAGCCATTGCCACTTTGTCTCATTTCACTCTTCCCCCTTTTGGTCGAGAAGGTTTTCTCAGTCCCTTGCTGCTAAGTCTCAGCTCATTCTAGGGTTTTTCTCAATCCCTTGATGCTGAGTCTCAGCTCATTCTAGGATTTCTGTCCCACGTTGAGGGGCCTCTTTTAAAAAAATACATATATATATTTTTATTAAGATATTTTTCACGCACCATATAGTCCATCCAAGGTATACAATCAATAGCTCACAATGGCATCCATTGTTGTGTATTCATCACCATGATCATTTTTAGAAGATCTGTTATCAGTCCAGAAAAAAAATAAAGAGAAAAAAGAAAAAACTCATACATCCCATATCCCTTACCCATCACTCTCATTGACCACTAGTATTCCAATATGCCTATTTTTTTTTATCCCTTATCCCCTCCACCACATTATTTATTTACTTTTTACCCTTATTTTTTTACTCATCTGTCCATACCCTGGATAAAGGGAGTGTCAGCCACAAGGTTTTCACAATCACACTCGCACATGTAAAAGCTATATGGTTATACAATCATCTTCAAGAATCAAGGCTACTGGAATACAGTTCAACAGTTACAGATATTCCCTCCAGGCATTTCAACACACCATAAACTAAAAAGGGGTATCTATATAATGCATATAATTATTATCTAGGATAACTTCTCAACTCTGTTTGAAATCTCTCAGCCACTGAATCTTTATTTTGTCTCATTTCTCTCTTCCCCTTTTGGTCGAGAAGGTTCTCTCAATCCCTTGATGTTAATTCTCAACTCATTCTAGGGTTTTTCTCAATCCCTTGATGCTGAGTCTCAGCTCATTCCAGGATCTCTGTCCCACGTTGCCCGGAATGTCCACACCCCTGGGAGTCATGTCCCACGCAGAGAGGGGGAGGGTGGTGAGACTGCTCGTCATGTTGGCTGGAGAGAGAGGCCATACCTGTATTCTGATTTACCTAAGTCCTATCCAGATCAGCTTCATTCATATCTCTAGTCGAAGTCTGATCCCTTTTTCAACTTTTTAAACAGTTCCTGTAAAAGGTACTGCTCATTTTCATAGCTTCAAGCTCTAACTCAGGTGTCACATAAATACTCCCTTTATTCTGAAACCTTCAAAAAAGTCACATTCCTAAGGCATATAATCATGTGGCTTCAGGGAATCAAAAGAAAAAGTGTAGCCTTATATGTTGGCCTAGTGAGGGTGAGGAGAAGACAAAATTGCAAGAGGCAAGATGTGAACGAGATTAAAGATTCAGTAAGCCAAGGAAATCTTAGCAGATGGTCACCAGAAGCATAACCTCATGGATATCTCCAGAACTCTTAGAAGTGGGAGCTGGCATACTTCCTGCCACCCTTCCCCAACCCCCAGATTTGGATGGGGTCTTAAACCATTTTTTTTTGGGGGGGGGGGATGCATGGGCCGTGAAAAAACATTCCCATTTAAGTATGAAACAAATGGTGAACTATAGGAGCGTAGAATTAAGAAATAACTATGTGGATGACTGACACTTTGTGCCCCCCACCCCCCACCTTACGAGTGATGAACCCGAGGTCCTTTAGGGTGGAGAGAGCTGCACACAGAGGTTGATGATTGTCAGCTGAGGGCATTTTCCAATGACATAGGCTGTCCCCAGCACTCCCCCTGCCATGTCTGCTGCAGCGAACTTTTGTAAGAGGATTGATCTGTAATTCTCAGGAGCTTGGGATGGGAGAATGTTGGGGGACCACGGGCTAATTTCACATTCTGGCCTTTTCATTATACTCTTGCAGCCACCAGAGAAATGGTTTAGAGAATCAAAGGAGGTTTTGTGAACAGTGAAATACTAGATGAGCAAATTATATTAACATAGATTTTCTTTCCAGTAATCTTTGTTTATTTCTTCCTATGCATTGTAGATACTAAATACTG
>PVIY010060382.1:0-11651 GCA_004026745.1 Myrmecophaga tridactyla
CAGGAGACCATTAACTAGGGAATGGGTTTTTCAATGATATTCAATGTCTCCTGTAGTCAACAGCAAAGCAGGGGGCTGGGCGAGGGGGTGGGGGGGTGGGGCGGAGAATTAAACAAATGCAAAGAGACATGCAAATAACTTTCAGTATCAAACTTCAAAAATAAATTCCCCTTTCTATCAGGCCAGGGACTCCTTGTGCCATTGCTCTATGCCAGGCACTTTGCCATGTGCTTTACTTACATGATCTCTTTTAATCCCCCTCAATTTACAGATACGAAAAATAGGTTCCAAGAAATGAAGTGCCCCAAGTTCACACAACTGGTAAGTATTGCACAGGACTTGAACCCAGATCTTGCCAGGTATGTCTAAACCTAGAACCTATTCCACAAGCTACATTGCCTCCTCAGCATCGTTCCAGGACACAAAGTCACTGATGATGTCCAGGACACACCTGGACAACCACAGAGCTGTCATCAGCTGCTGACCACTCTGATTCCATCTAACCAGTGACTAGATGCAGAAATCTAAGGACCAAATGAAGCTCGAGCCTCAGGGCCCTTCTTTAGCAGAGGCCACTGTGAGTTCTAGGAGGAGTCATTGAGTGCACCAGGGCAGGAGAGGAAGCGAGGTTGCAATCAGAAAACGTTTATTTCTGATTATGCGTATTTGGTAAATTGCCTAAAGAGATGGTCGGGAGAAAGGACCTGTACCTCCAAGATTCTTCAAGTGATTTGTTCGATTTCTTTTTTCATTCTAAATAAATATTCACTTTCATACCAATTTTGTATTTGTAATGGAATATTCTCTTAAAAAAACATTTTTTTGGGGTAAGAAATTCCTCCAAATTGTACACGTGTCAGGCATCAAAAGACCGGGATCTGCCCAGCTGGTGCCTCTTGCCAGTTGTTAGATACCTGCATCCTCTCCCCTGAAAAGCTGAAACAACTTTTGATAATTTTTTTCTGATAAATCATGGCTCGGCGGTACTGCCTGGCACACAGCGGTCCTGGAAAAGGGCAGGTTGGGGGGAGGGAAGACAGGAGCGGGGAGAAATGGACCAGGTAATAAAGAATTAGTCATCGGTTTAATCCACAGGGAAAGAATCAGAGCATTGTTAAGAATGCCTCTTGAAAATAAGCAACCTTCTAAGCAAGATGGAATCTCTTCTCTTCTGACAGTTCTAACGTGAGTTAGGACAGCTCCAGGAGGTTATCAAATGAAAGGCTGCACGGCTCTCCTGGCCATGGGTGCTGCATGGCTAAAGGCAAGATCTTGACCTTGTTAATGAGAATTTTTTACATTTCCTTAACATGAATCATCTGATTATATTAATCACCTATGATCAACCATACATTATTATGCCTTCATCTTGCTTTTCCCCTCGGAGGGTTTTGAAATTCCTTAAACAGTTGGACCTATTTTTTTTTTTTATGGACATTGCACCATCCTCTTGTCTCCTTTGTCACACAGGAGCTCTCTGAAATCACCTCGGGCGCTTCTGTCTACAGTGCTGGTTGATTTAAATGCCGCTGAGGGTGGACGATTCAACTGTCACGCCAGCTTCTTTGACTCAGATCACCTGGATTCACCATCTAGACTGATCACATTAACAAGTTCATTGACAAGAACTCTTATTGTCCGCTTTGGTAGAGATTCCTTTGTTTTTAGGTGTTACTCTCACTAGCGTGCCGGGATTCCAGTTCATGTCAACTTGCAGTCTCTGGGTCATCGCAAGTAAAGTGACCAGGTAAAAAGGTTATATAGACCTATTTTCAGAAATATAGACCAATCCTCACTTAGGAGATTTTTATCCTTTCCAGTTCTTTTTACAAAGCATCTGTGCGTGGTTTGTGATTTTCGAACATAGGCTGCTGCTTAAGCCACTGGCATTGAGAGAAAAGAAAAAAGGAGAACTTTTTAAATCATGGGGACAGAGTGAAGAGAATAGCTGGGTTTCTTCATCTGGTGTATGTTCATATAAAGTGGAAATAAAGAGGTGCACGTTTATTCTATTAAATCTATAAATCTTAAGGAAATGCAGCTGCTGCTGATCTGCAAGCCTTCTGCAAATATACTGTTCACAATATCTGCCTTTCCAGGCTCTTTTTTATTTGTCCTTCATAGATATGACCTAAGATCATAACTACTTTAAGAGCTTGAAACCACATTAATAGCTCTAGTCTAGAATTAAACGTTGTGCCAAAAGAAATTCTAGCTCCCATAGCCTTATATACAATTTTATTATCTGGAAGCAGGGAAACACCTTTTGCAAAACGTAAATATCCATCGTGAATTAACCTTCCCGCCTTGAGGGGTTTGATGTGTCAGCATTATATTTTAAGACAGCTAAAGATATAATTGAAGGCCAAAGGTTTAAAAATACTTAAAAAAATTTCCTTCCTGAAGAAAATGTTTCACTCCATAGGGCGGTTTTCATTGTCTCTTGGCTTCCGCCTTTAAAAAAAACAGATACCCTCAAAGGTTTTATAGTATTACTAGTTACACAATGACACATATTGACAGAGAATAGCCATTAGCATGGTCTTTAGTCATCTGAAATTTAAGTAGGCTTACCAGAGCTTTTAAGATGACAAATACATGCATTTATAGAGCTATTCCTGTTCCATTGGGGTTAACTAAATGGTCTGGGGGCCTCAGAGGAGGATAAAAGGGCAATTGCATTCAGCTTTGAAGGACAAAATCCTGGGGAAGTTTTTGAGTTTCATGCTGGAAACAATGAAACCATCTTGCTCTTTTTTTTTTTTTCCCAACTAAATCATGTCTATTTTTCACGTAGCAACTCTGCATAAAACGTTTCTTGGGGAGCACTTCTAGATAAAGGATGCACTTTTCTGTCTCACATGGAAACAGCTTTGAATTTTCTCTGCTAAAAAAAAGGCGCAGAATCCTGGTGGGAAGGAGCCCTGGGTCACGAGGTGCTGGAATGTGTGGGAGAGGTTCTCAGGAAGAGGGAGTGGGGCTCCCAGGGAAAGAGGTGAGGCTCAGATAAGAAAGGTTCAAGATTCTGCCCTGCCACAAGAACATACATTTGTTTTTTTTCAACCACGCCCACTTCCCCAGCTGTATCCTTCTTGGCTGCCCTCAGTTACCACAGAAAGCAATTCTGCTAGCCCTTTATTCTGCATGATATAAAACCAAGTAACCACTGGGGGGCAATATATGGTGCGAAAATTAATATGGGAACTTGTATTTCACACACGCTTTTCCCGTAAATCTACTCCTCTAATAAAAAAGGGGTTGAAATAATAAATTAAATATATAGGTAAAATAAAATAGTAGTATTGTAAAGAAGTGTGCTGAATATGTTTTCCAGTTCTTTCCATTGGCTATGCACTCCCAAAATATTAAAAAGTTAACTCAATGATAAAGAACTGTGGAAGTGGGGGTGCAAGGGTATTTCAGAGGTAGAATTCTCGCCTGCTATGTAGGAGACCCGGGTTCGATTCCTGGCCCGTGCACTTCCCCTATACCTTCCCCCCTGCAAAATAAATCAACAAATGGTGCTGCAATAACGGATAGCCACATGGAAAAAGAAGGAAATGTGACCCACAGTACACATACACACGTACATACAAAGTACTGTGGAAGTGAATCCACCGTTCTTTTTCTTAGGTTCTGAGAACTGAAAAGACATTTTAGGGAATACAATACAACAGGCGAGTTTCTGCAGGCTTGCTCTCTTCATTAGCCCAAAATAGGAGTCCAAAGCACTAGTCTTCAACTAGGGCCAATTTTGCTCTTGAAGGGTCATTAGGCAATGCCTGGAGACATTTTTGGTTGTCACACTGGGGTGGCTGATACTGGTATCTAGGAGGTCGAGGCCAGGATACTGCTAACCTCCTATCATGCTCAGGACAAACCCCCACAACTAAGAATTATCCAGGTCAAAATGGCAGTCGCCCTAAGGTTGAGACTCCCTGGTCCAAAGCCACTGCACAGTTTGGAGATGCATCTGTACCAAGTGAGTGTGCAATTCAGTCCTTCCACACGTTCAGCCAGGCACACTCTCCCTGTTGATACGCAGCCCATCGTGCATGCTTTTTCCTAAGCAGAGGGATTAGGTCTGATTGCTATGTGCTGAGGCAGATGAGCACAACTTTGCAAATCCCTGCCAGCTAAGAGGGACACTTTCACTGCGAAGCATCTGCTTCCTGGTGCTTCTGAGTCACCTGAGGGCTGCCAGCTGCCCTGTCCCCACACTCAGATGCCTGGTTCCTCCTCCCAGCTGAGGATTCTCTGGCTGTGCCCTGCAGGTGGCCAGCCAGGTGTCAGGAGCCCCGAATTTGTAATCGGGTTCTTGGGACTGGGGATTTGGGTTCCACCAATTACCAGCCATATGATCTTAAACAAGTCTCTTAGCGTCATTTCTAAGATGGGGATGATAATGGCACCTACCTCCTAGGGGGGCTGTGAGAATGAAACAGGTCAACATGTGTTAGCGCCTTAGAACAGCCCCGGGCAGCTGGTAGGTCATTAAGCGTTAGGCAGGTTTCCCCTTCTCTCTCTTCACGATTCATCTGTTTTCTCTTCTCCAAGGGTTTAGCTGATACCGGTTTGCAAAATCTGTCATTGTCTCACCACTTCCATTAACAAATACTTCTCTTTTCGTATATATCTATATTATATGCCGCATCTTATTATTAGCATTTCCAACTATTCTTACTCAGAGACAGCACAGGGAAGTAATTGCAAAGACTCTAGGTCTGCCTGAGAAACTGAATCAATCTCTGCCTTCCCTAGATATCTGATCTTGAGCAATTCACTTAACCTGCCTGTGCCTTGGTTTTCTCATTTCTAAACTGGGTAGTACGCGTGCTTATAAAGGTTAAGAGAATTATATCGTTGAAGCTCCTGGGGCAGTGCCTGACACATAGTAAGTTATGAGTAAAGAAAGACAACAGTGAGGAGGTTAACCATATTTCCCCAACACCTATAAATGAAATCCAAGTGCAACAGAGTAACAAATAACCATATTATTGAGGACAAACTTAAAACTCAAAAATTCCAAAGGCGGCGGTTCTCAGGGGTAGGCTTGAGAGGAGAACTTCATTCGGATCTATAGATGTTCATGGCACCTGGTCCAACTCTCTCATTGTACTGAGATGGCAAGTTCAGCACAAAGAGAGTAAATGCTGCATAATACAGAGGCAGGAGCAGGGCCTGCAGGTCTGGACCCAAAGCTCACCGCCTTTCCCCCTGCATTTAATAGCTTCAATCAATAACTGCAGTATTGATCCAACGTTATTAACCATCTCCATAACTTGCAACCCTGCCCTCCCACATCCTCACAGGCACTGCATTTCTTACCGCTCGGCCCTCCTAGTACATTTATCATCCTAAATTCAAAGGACCTAGAAAACATGAGCTGGCATTTTTTCTTCTCCCAGTTGGTTTCTTCTTGAACACAATACCATTAATAGCACCAAAAGAAAAATTAAAAAGGAAATAAAATCAAACAATCAAGGAACATCACTGGGACATTACAGAATTTTTCTTAGAAAAAAAAAATCTGCTGATTGTCACCTGTCACTCTCTTCTTGCCTTGTAGTTACCCCAGTGCATTTCTTACCCTGCATTATAACTACCGGGATGTTCTGGGTACCCCCCGTCTCCCCATTCTCTGAAACCTTAAGGGCAGGGGCTGTCACTGCCAGCTCTGTGTCCTCAGCAGCCCATGCTCAGTGCCAGGCACATTAATGTCTATGAATGTTTGCTCTTGCCTGGGACCCGCGCCCTGTAGGGCAGCTTCTCACAGAGGCCTTGCACCACTACTATCCGCCAGATTTTAGAAGGAAAGAGAGATGCTTTTAGGTAGAACAAGACATTAAATGACATTGAATCATATAAAAAGAAAGTCATTCCCCTTTGAATCATCCTACAGTCTTTCTGATTCCATCAGAAAGAAAGTCTCTATTCAGTCTTAATCCCCCTGCGCCCTGAAGGCTAAAAATCCTTAGCTGGCAAAAATATCTACCTAAAATTTAATACACTGTTTTCATTACTCCTGGTTTGCGTTCGTCTCCTGTTCAAAGCAAGTGATAACATCAGTTTATCTTTTTCCCTCTTTGTGATGGATGCATCTGTGCTCAGCAGATATCCCATGTACTCTCTTCCACGCCAGCCTTCTTGCAGCTCGGAGGGACCATGAACCAATTTGGGCCAAGGAAATGCGGGTGGGAGTGATCTATATCACTTCTCGGCTGAGAATTTTGTGTTCCAGTGTGCAGCTCTCCAGCTCCTCTTTTCCCTTGCTGCAGTGACCTTGGATGCCACAAGTTGAGATGATGACATTATAAGATGGAGGGAGCCTGGATCCAAGGATCACCATGCATCTTTAAGAAGAGCTGCCTGGCTCACTCTCTCTCTCTCTAAGCCCAACTCTGCAAGGAAAATATTAGTCTCCCCCCTACACGGGACATGACATCCAGGAGTGAAAGCCTCCCTGGCAATATGAGACACGACTTCCCAGGGACCAGCCCGGCCCTGGCACTGTAGGATCAACAACTCCTTCTTGACCAAAAAGGGGAAAAGAAATGTAACAAAATAAGGTATCAGTGGCTAAGAGAGTTGAAGCTAAGTCCAGAGGCTATTCTAGAAGCTACTCTTATGCAAGCTTTAGTTAGATATTGCTAATTAGTACAGTTTGCCAAACCCCAACCAAAACCATTCCTGTTAACACTTAAGAACACCTCGAGCTCTATTTCAGATTCTACAAGTTTCACACACTAAGATTACTTTCCAGAGACCTACCTCCAGATGGGTTCCTAGGCGAGATAAGACATGAAACCCCGAGAGGCTAACCTCTCTAGATATCGACTAGTTTCATCCCGGATTATTGACATCCCTTTCCAACATGAAAAAGTTAGAAAGGGCAGAGCCCAAATACCCCTGAAGATGGGAGAAGGATCACAGGAGAAGGAGGAGTTATAATAGAGAAGATCGGATTTAACAAATGCGTGCGACCGCTGAATCATTATACTGATGTTTCTTTCAGTCTCCAGTGTCTTGGAGCAGCTAGAAGGAAAAACCCAAAATTGTGGAACAGTAACCCATACAACTCTGAAATCTGTTCTATAACTATTTGTTTTACAATGTATTTTGAAATTTATTGCGTTTTTTGTATATATGTTATATTTTGTAATAAAAAATGTTTTTAAAAGAAGAAGAAGAGATGCCCTGGAAAGTTATATCACGCACATTGGATTTCTCATGAATGAAAAATAAACCTTTGCTGTGTTAAGCCACTGAGATATCAGGACTCACCTGTTACATCCACAAAGCCTATCCTATCCTGATTAATATTAACAGTGTCATAAGAAGTTTTCTAATTATAAAATGTGAGTGAATTAAAAGAAAATATTAAATATGGTCCAGACTATAACAAAAATTATGGCAGTAGAACAAAAAAGCCACTTTGCGGTGTGTAGTCTCAGAGCTGGTTTGCCGACAGAGCTGAAAGTCATTCCCCTGCCCACACAGGTCCCCCTTAAACCAGGACCACATGGGGTGAAGGGTGGCCGGGGCTGCAGACAGAACTAAGTGAAGCAATAGTTTCAGGGGTCATACCTGGCAACATGAATGAACCAACCCTGAAAAGTGGGTGTGGTATACTTACAATCATTGGGAGACTGGGAGGAAACTTAAAATTATCCACTTTCTCATAAATGATATATCCTGACTCACAATCTTTTCTTCTGCTGTTTGAAAGTGGGAAGCAAGGTCCATAGGACCTAGTACTTCCAAAAATCCTCTTCCCCAAAGAAAGATGTGGGTGAGATGTGGATGTCTCTAGGAGCCTAGTGACAAAGAGAAGCACAAGTCATTAGGGGATCTGACTCCAATGCTAGTTTAGCTGTTTCTCTTTAAGCAAGTTGTCTTACCTCTCTGTACCCATGTTTCTCCATCCCCAACATGGGAATATTAATAGTGACCTTACCAGGCAACTAATGCTGCTGTGGACATAGATTGTAGATATGATGGTGCTGTGCAAATAACATAAATGGCAGCTAATGTATCTTGAGCTCTGACTATATCACGGACACTGCTGAGCTCTGTGCACACTAACTCATGTAGTCTTCAGAACAACTGTAGAAATGAAATGACTACTATCCCCTTTTATAGATGAGAAAACTGAGACTTAGTTGGAGAGGGTTAGTGGTTTCCTAGATGTTGCTCAGTTACATCTAGCTAGCAGTGGGGTCAGAACCCAAAGCCAGGAGTATGCAGCTCTAGCCCCCTCAACCATCCCACTGCCCCACCTCCCACAAAGGATCCCATGCTGAGAGAATGAGGATGGACTGTTATCAGCAACTTGATGTGGTTCTTTTGGCTGTCCCAGAGCCCATGGTTTTAAACCAGACTCAAGGGGTTTGTCTGACTCAGGCTGGGAGGGGCAAATCCGGAGAACAGCACTGCCCTGCTGCTCAGAAAGGGGGGAAAAAGCAGTGCTCTAGTAGGAAGGGAAAGTGAGCTTGGGGTGGCTGGGAGGAAGGAGCCAGGGAAGGGAAGGAATTGGGTCCTTCCTAATCTGGGCTTTACAGGCATTAGCCTTGGAAGCAGCAGGGAAGATCTCCTAGGGAGGAGAGGGAGACCCGGAGACCTCTGCCATGGGAGGTAACAGCAGATCTCACTAGTACCTGACTACGTGCTTTCTTTTAAGGCAAGAAAAGCTCTGCCAAACATCCAGAACCAGGTGTCTCTTTGGTGCTCTCCCTCCCACCATATGGACAGTTTGGGTGGTGTTGGGATTTTGACATTTTGCAATTGAATGTATTCACTTCTCTAATCCTAGGGCCTTCCCCCTTATCGTTAACTTGTTGTCACTATGCTCATGAGATGCTGAGGCCAAGGAAAAGGAAAATACTTTGTTCCCTGAGTTGAAGCTTCCCCTTGGAATATAGGCTCCCTCTAGATGGTGAGTGATGCGCCAACTCTCAAAGGGCCTGGGGTGGGCCACGGGGAGACCTCAGCTCTGCAAAGTCAACGTCTAACAAGAGTCAGAAAGGAGAACATTTGAGATTAATGAGAAAGCCCCAATGAAGCCTAACCCATCTGAGAAAGAAAGCACGGAGGCATTTCAAACTCCTAGTTAAAATGTGTGAGGAGGGAAAATGGATACGCATTTCATTCTGAATGGGGTAACTGTTCTATGACATGATTGGGTGCTTCAGATAAAAGACCTGCTGTCCCCCAAATACCTCCATGGAAATTTAATTATGCTGCCAAAGAATTAGTGTTAATTTTCTTGAGGCTGATAATGGCACGTGTTTATGATGAAAGAAAATAACCCGGCATTTTGAAGAAGGGTAAAATAACATGATGTCTGGAATATGTTTTAAAAATAATTCAGCAGGGAATAGAAAAGCAAAAAAAAAAAAGAAATGTTGTAAATCACTGACTGGTGATATATCTATGAGACTTCATGGTATTATTCCCATTACTTTTATATGTGTTTGAAATTTTTCATGACAAAGAAAGCACAACCACAGAATAGATGCCATAAAACCTGCAAACATATCCAGAATTTATTCCTTTGGTTTGACTAACTTCAAAACATATTTTAAAATCTCAGCAAACTCTCCATGCCTCAAATCTATCTATGTTCTAACAGTGACTGATACCTTTGTGAAAATTAATTACTTGGATGACCTTTTGATTAACATAGGAAGTTAGAGGGAAATGACAAATGAAAGAAAAGTATGGTATTTTGAAGAAAACTAGGAGGCTAGAGGATGTGGAAGTGTATTGCAAGTTCCAGGGCTGTTGGTAAGGATGTCTTTATCAGGCATTATCTGGTGGAAATAGAAAGTAGGATGGGTTGAAGACCAGAATATCTGAGCACTAGTCTGGCCCTTGTTGCTAACGGCTTGTGCGCTTGGGCGTGTCATTTGGGTGTTCATTCCTCAGACAACCAAAGCACCAGTATCACGGGAAGGTGCCTGGTGTGGATGAGGCTTGGCTGGGGCCTGGAAGGATGAGGAAGAGCCTGATATGCATAAAAAGGGGAGAGACTGCAGGAGGCAGGAACGGCACGCATGGATTTATGAAGAAATGATACAGGGTCTAAACTGGCTGGAGCCCGGGGTTTGTAACGTAGAGGCAGGGATGTGGCTGGAGAAGTAGGCACAGCTCAGATCCATCTGACAAGTCATCCAATAAGCAATTATGGGGTCCCTACTATGTGGCAATAGGCTAGGCTGGAGTACAACACTGAACGAGAGAAAAAATCCATGCCTTGCGGGAAACTACATGAGCATGGGCTGAGCAGGGGTGAAGGTGAAGACAAGGACAATAAATAGCACAAATGAAGGAGAGTATGTCACATGACGAGTGCTAAGGCAAAATACAACAGAGGGTTGCCAGAGGTGTTGTGCTTCTAGTTTGCACATTTGAAATATGTTCTCAAGGAGGTGCGGGAAGGAGACTGGTTGGGGGCCGGCCGAGGGAGGGGCATACTGGAGCATTCGAGGCAGAGGTGTTGGGGCCTTGAGAGCCAAGCAAGAAAGTTTTGTCCTCACAGCTATAGAGACAAAAGATTTTAGCCTGAGGATCCAAACAATCAAATGTCTGTTTTTAACAGATCATTACAGCTTGTTATGAGTTGAATTAGGTCCCCACAAAAAAATGTATGGTGAAGACCTAACCCCTAATGCCTCTGAAAGTGACCTTGTTGGGCAATAGGGTGATTGCAGATGGAATTAGTTAAGGTGAGGCCCTACTGGAGTAGGGCTGGGCCCTTAATGCAATGACTGGTGACCTTATGAGAGGTGGAGCAGGGACACACGGAAGACGGCCACGTGAAGACAGAGAGAGCCGGGGTTATGCTGGCCAGCAGCTCAGAGAGGAACACGGAGCAGACCCTCCCTGCGAGCCTCCAGAGGGAGCATGGCCCTGCCCACAGCTTGATTTCAGACTCAGCCCAGAACTGTGAGAGATACACTTGTGCTGTTTAAGCCAGTCTGTGGTGCTTTGCTACTGCTACCTAGGGAAAGAAACACATAGTACCGTAGAAGGTAGGGAGAAGGAGGCAGGAAACCGGTTGGGAAATAATTGCAAAGTTCCAGACAAAGTGTCTAAACTAGGACCACAGAGGGAGACTTTAGATGGAGAGAGAGAGAAGAAGTAGGGCTGGTGGGAACAGCATGAGGCTGGCTGGGGAGGGAGCGGAAGACAGGGCAGAGGCTAGAATGACTCCTAAGAGTGTCTCCTGGAGAAGTTTAAAAAGGTGAAAGAGTGAAAAGAAAGGGAACAGGGATGGGAAAAGAGAGGGAAGAGGGAAAGGTTATGGGCTGAAACTAACCTGTGACCACCAATCTTCATTGTTCAAAATACGGTGCAGAGGGCACGGGTGGTTCGGTGGCGGAATGCTCACCTGCCACGTGGGAGACCTGGGTTCGATTCCTGGACCATGCACTCAAAGAAAAAAAAATGGTGCAGAGCGATGGCTTGAGTTGGCCGCCGAATGACTGTGCTGTGCCCCATCCGTGGTCATGTGTCACCCCCGGGTGCCGCAACTCTGGCCAGACAAGAATGGCAGTTGCATGCCCAGGACTGCGGGCAATCACCTGTGCACAGGAAGGGCTGCCCGCTGTGCTGGGGACCAGTATCTCCTTTCATGTGTCACAGCAGCA
>PVIY010060383.1:0-11651 GCA_004026745.1 Myrmecophaga tridactyla
TTAGCTTTTTGTGTAGTAAGGAAGGATCATGGCTGTTCTTGTTTGCTAGCTGCTGAAATGCAATATAACAGAAATGGAATGGCTTTTTAAAAGGGGAATTTAATAAGTTGCTACTTTACAGTTCTAAGGCCAAGAAAATGTCCCAATTAAAACAAGTCTATAGAATGTCCAATCAAAGGCATCCAGGGAAAGATACCTTGGTTCAAGAAGGCTGATGAAGTTCAGAGTTTCTCTCTCAAGTGAGAAGGTACGTGGTGAACATAGTTGGGTTTCTCACTCGTCTGGAAAGCATGTGGTGAACATGGTATCATCTGCTCACTTTCTCTCCTGGCTTCCTGTTTCATGAAGCTCCCCAGGAATTATTTTCCTTCTTCATCTCCAAAGGTCACTGGCTGGTAGACTCTGCTTTTCATGGCTATGTCATTCTCTGCTCTCTCAGAAATCTCCCACTTTCTCCAAAATGTTTCCTCTTTTATAGGATTCCAGTAAACTAATCAAGACACACCCAAACAGGTGGAGACACACCCCCACCTAATCCAGTTTAACAACCATTCTTGATTAAATCACATCTCCAGTGGGATGATCTAATTACAGTTTCAAACATACAGTACTGACTAGGGATTAGAAGAAATGGCTGCCTTTACAAAATGGGATTAGGATTAAAACATGGCTTTTCTAAATTCCATATATCCTTTCAAACCAGCATGGTGCCCATCAGACATAAGGAGTTTCCACAAATCTTTTCTGCATAACTCCATGTCCAATCCTGGCTTTTTTCTGAAATAGCTGGCTGGTTCAACATTTGGCTAAATCCTCACATGGAGCACTATTATCTGGGGTTCTCCCTTCCTTGAAACCCAGAATTTTCCAGAACATTAATTTCTGGTTTCTTTGTACACAAGAGTTCAGGTCTCAGCTTATCTCTTTCCTGTCACATTTCACTATAAGCCACGAGGAGAAACTAGGCTGCACTTTCAACATTTAATTTAGAAATCTCTTCTGCTAAATATACAAGTTCAGGGCTTTTAAAATCTCCCTTCCAACCAAAGCCAATAATCAATTTGCCAGATTATCTGTCATTTTAAAACAAAGATCACCTTCCTTCCAGTTTGCAATAACACATGCCTCATTTCTCTCTAGAGCCTCATCAGAGGTGTCTTTAGAGTCCATATTTCTACCAACATTCTTTTCAAAGAATTCTAGGCCTTCTCTATCAAGCTTCTCAGAACTTTTCCAGAATATTCCCCTGATTCATTTAAAAAGCCATTCCAACATGTTTGGTATTTTGCAAACTGCAGTAGCAACCCATTCCTCTGGTATTAAAATCTGTTCTAGTTTGCTAGCTGATAAAATACAATATACTAGAAATGGGATGGCTTTTAAAAGGGGAATTTTATAAGTTACAAGTTTATAGTTCTAAGCCCATGAAAATCTCTAAATTAAAGCAAGTCTATAAAAATGTCCAAACCAAGGCACCATCAAGAGGTTACCTTCACTCAAGAAACGCCGATGAGTTCAACGTTTCTCTGTTAAGTGGGAAGGCAGGGGACGAACATGGCAATGTCTGCTAGCCTTCTCTCCAGGCTTCTTGCTTCATGAAGTTCCCTGGGAAGCATTTTCCTTTTTCATCTGCAAAGGTCACTGGCTGGTGTACTCTGTGTGGTTCTTTTTGGCTCTTCTGTCATTCTCGTGGATCTCCCATCATTCTTATGGCTCTCTAGTCATTCTGTCCCATTTATGCTGTTCTCTCCTCATTCTCAAGAGGCACTCTCTCCAAAATATCTCCTCTTTTATAGGATTCCAGTAAACTAGTCAAGTCCCACTTAAATGGGTGGAGACACATCTCTGTCTAATCAAGTTTAATACCCACAATTGATTGAGTCACATCTCCATGGAGATAATCTAATCAAGTTTCCAACCTATAGTACTAAATAGGGATTAAAAAAAAACCATTGCTCCCACAAGATTGATTAGGATTAAAGCATGGCTTTTCTAGGGTACACAAATCCTTTTAAACCAGCACACTGTCTAATGAATATAGATGCAAAAATCCTTAAGAAAATACTTGCAAATCGAATCCAGCAGCACATTGAAAGAATTATACACCATGACCAAGTGGGACTTATTCCAGATATGCAAGAATGGTTCAACATAAGAAAATCAATTAATGTAATGCACCATATCAACCAATCAAAGCAGAAAAACCAACCACATGAGCATCTTGATTGATGCAGAAAAGGCACTTGACAAAATTCAACATCCATTCTTGATGAAAACACTTCAAAGGATAGTAATAGAAGGGAACTTCCTCAACATGATAAAGGGAATATATGAAAAACCTACAGCTAACATCATCCTCAGTGGGGAAAGACTTAAACCTTTCTGTCTAAGATCAGGATCAAGATAAGGATGCCCATTGTCACCATTATTCAACATTGTGCTGGAAGATCTAGCCAAAGCAATTAGACAAGAAAAAGAAATAAAAGGCATCCAAATTGGAAAGGAAGAAGTAAAACTCTCACTGTTTGCAGATGACAAAATATTATATTGAAAATCCCCCCAAATCTACAGTATAGGTACTAGAACTAATAAATGAGTAGAGCAAAATGGCATGGTGCAAGATCAACACCAAAAAAAAATCAGTAGTGTTTCTAAACTTTCTATACATGGTGTACAATCACTGGCTTACAACATCATCACATACCTGTGTATTCATCATCATAATCATTTTTTAGGACATTTGCATCACTCCAGAAAAAGAAATAAAAAGGAAAAACTCATACATTCCATATGTTTTACCCTTCCCTCTCATTGACCACTATTATTTCAATCTACCCAATTTATTTTACCCCTTACCCCACATATCAATTATTTATTTTATCCATTTTTTTTCACTCATCTGTCTATACCCTGGATAAAAGGAGTGTCAAACACGAGGTTTTCACAATCACACAGTCACATTGTAAAAGTTATATTATTATACAACCATCTTCAGGAATCCAGGCCACTGGACTAATCTCAATAGTTCCAGGTACTTCCCTCCAGACATTCCAATACACCATAAACTAAAAAGGGATATCTATACAATGCATAAGAATAGCTTCCAGAATAACTTCTTGACTAAGTTTGAAGTCTCTCAGCCACTGAAATTTTATTTTGCCTCATTTATCTCTAACCCCCTTTTGTCAAGAATGCTTTCTCAATCCATTGGTGTTGGGTCCTGGTGAATCCAGGGATTCCTGTCCCATATTGCCAGAGAGCTTTACACCCCTGGGAGTCATGCCCACATAGTGAGGAGGGCAATGAGTTCAACTGTCAAGGCCACATCTGAGCAACAAAAGAGGTTCTCTAGGGGTGGCTGTCAGGCATAATTTTAAGTAAACTTAGCCTGTTCTTTGCAGGAATAAGTTTTGTAGGAGTGAACCCCAAAATTGAGGGCTCAGCCTATTGATTTGGTTGTCCTCACTGCTTGTGAGAATATCAGAAGTTCTACAAATGGGGAAGTTGAATATTTCCTCCGTTCTCCCCAGTCCTTCAAGGGGACTTTGCAATTACTTCTTTATTCACTGCCCAGGTTACTCTGGGATATATCAGGTCATCATACTAACCTGGACAAACCAACAAAATCTCATACCCTATTTCAAGATTCCATGTACATGTACTTGTGTTCAACCAAACTGACTATACAAGCTAAATTAGGTAATGCACTATCCAAAATATAAATTTGAACCAACTAAACATCTCTCCCTTTGGTCTCACACAGAGGTTCAAGTTTTAAAATATGGATTATATCACCTTTACCCTGTATTCTGTTCTACCCAGTACTATTCATATCAGCTTCATTCGTATCTGTAGTCAAAGTCTGATCCCTTTTTCAACTTTTTAAACAATTCCTGTATGGGGTACTGCTGACTTTCATAGCTTCAGAGTCTCAGGTGTCACATAAATACCTGAAGTTTCTGGGAATGACCTGGTTATAAACAAACAGCTCAGTATCTCAGAATTGAGAAATAACAGTTATAAGTCCTGAACATATGCTACTGCTGTAAGAGTTTACAATCTAGGACCCATTACAATAGGCCCCAAACTGATATCCCATGTTCTCAACTTTAGTTCATCAAGTTTTTATTTGTTTGTTTGTTTTGGCATGGGCAGGCTCCAGGGATCGAATCTGGGTCTCCAGTATGGCAAGCAAGAATTCTGCCACTGAGCCACCATTGTACCACTCAGTTCACCGAGTTTTATATTATAGCTAATCCATATGAGTGAGGCATGGTAATATATATCTTTTTTGTTTCTGACATTTCATTCAACATACAGTCCTTAAAGTTCATTCACCTAGTTGCATGCCTCAGAACTTCATTCATTCTTGCAGCTGTTCAGTAGTCCATGGTATGTGTATACTACAGTTCCCCCTTCCATTCCTCAGTTGTTATACCCTTAGGCCACCCCCATCTATTGTGAGTTGCAAACACCATAAACATCAGTGTACAAATGTCAATTTCTATCCCCACACTCAGTTCCTCTAGGAATATACTGAGCTAAGGGGTTGCAGGATCATCTAGTCTCCTGTGGAACCACCACACTGTCCTCGAGGGGCTGCACATCTCAGTTTCCCTGCCAACAGTGAATAGGTACATCTTTTTTTTTTCCATATTTTCTCTAGTACTTGTTTCTCTCTCTTCATTTTTAAACAGTTTTATTTGCATATCATACAATCCAACCTAAGTAAATAGACATGCCTTTGCCATGATGATCCTTATGAAGGCATTTCCTTTTCTTTTCTGTAGACCTTCCCCATGCCCCCCTCCTATAGAAATTTAGTTTTGGCATAATGCCATTGTGAGATATGGGTCCTCTTTTATTCTTTTGCACATGGATATCCAGTTCTCCAAACGTCATTTACTGAAGAGACTGCTCTCCTCAGATGGGTTGGCTTGACTGCCTTATCAAATATCTATTGTCCATAGATGAAAGCATCTATTTCTGAACATTCTGTTTGATTCCTTTGGTCAGTATACTCATCTTTAGGCCAATACCATGCTGTTTTGACCACTATAGCTTCATAATATACTTTAAAGTCAGGTAGTGTGAGACCTCCCTCTTCATTTTTCTTTCTCAAGATATTCTTAGCTATTCGAGTTGTATCTTGAAAGCAGACTTCAAGAGGATATGGATGATAGAGATCTGCGTTTTCACCTCTCCTGAGTAATCAGTCCCACACCTGAATTTCTTTATTTTCTTTTGCTTCAGGGGCATGTCTACGTAGACATTATCAGCTTGGGCCACTTTGAGTTCTTCTTTTATTTTGTCCATTCTCTCTTCTTTCACACAGCATAGATCACAAGAAAGCAAGTACAGAAATGTGGGAATAGATTCACATGTGATCTGCAGTACCCTGAAACATACAAGAGACTGGGAGGCCTCTCATTCAGTTGCAATGAAAGCAGATTGATCATCATCCTAGGTTAACTCAATCACTTTCCCCAGTCGCAAGACTGAAAAATGAAGAGGATAGAGAGCTACACCTTCCCTCTATAGAAGAGACTTTTACATGGTAGAGGAGTTTGTCTAGGGCACTCTAGTCTGGGTGCTTTTCCTTTGCTCAAAAGAAGGGAAGTAGGCATATTATGAAAGAGTAAGCTGAGTCATTCAGACATGTCTATTTAAAGTTTAGAATTCTCCTGTTTAGTTTATTCCTCCTTCCTTCCCCCTAATAAAAGACCTCCCTCCTCCTTGGAATTGTCTCTTCTCTGGTCTTCCTTGACATCACATTTTCTTTTGAGTGGCTCCTTCTCAGTTTCTTTGTAGGCTCATTCCCTCCTATCCAGCCATTAAATTTTGGAGGCATGGAAGGCTACATCCTAGGCTCTCTTTTATCTCTATTTATACTTAATCCTTTGGGAATCTACTCCAGCTCCACAACAACAATTACTGTCTACAGTCAAATTTCTGGATATTTATCTTGCTTCAACTTCTTCATTAGGCTTCAGTCCCAGATGGTTATGGGCCTTGTATTGGTTTGTTAACCTGCCAGAATGTAATATATTAAAAATGCAATGGCTTTTAAAAAGAGAATTTAATAAGTTACAAGCTTACTGTTCTAAGCCCATAAAAATGTCTAACCTAAAGCATACAGGGAAAGATACTTTGACTCAAGAAAGGCCAATGGGTCCAGAATACCTCTGTCAGCTGGGAAGGTGTGGCTGTCCTCTGCTTGTCCTTTGGCTTTTGATTTCAAAAAGCTTCCTCAGGGGAGTTTTCTTTCTGCATCTCCAAACATCTGGGTCTTGGGTTGGCTCTGTTGGCTCTGTCAGCTGTTGAGCTTTTTCCAAAAAGAGTTCTTTCTTAAAGGACTCCAGTAAGCAACCCATATTGAATGGGTAGAGACTCATCTCCATGGAAACCACCTTATCAAAAGGTAGCATCCACACTTAAGTGGGTCATATCCCATGGAGACAATCAAAAAAATCCCACCAAAAAATTTTGAATCAGAATTAAAGAACATGACTTTTCTAGGATACACAACAGTTTCAAACTAACATAGGCATATTTGAAATTTTTACCTTGCATGTTCAAAGACACCTAAAAATCAATTTGACCAAATTGAATCATCTTTTTCTTAACCTCTCCCTCCTCCAGGGTTTCCCATCTTCATAAATAATTCTACACCCATTCAGTTACTAATTAGGAAACCTAGAAATTTACACTTCACACTCCCTAAAACCCATATCTACTACATTTCCAAATCTTATTTATTTTACCTCTAAGAATCTCTCACCTTTGCCTACTCCTTTCCAAGCTAACATGTCCTCTTGATAGAATGTTGTTGTAGCCTCCTATGTGATCTCCAAGCAACCTCTCCTGCCCTCCCCACTGCCCATTGCTCTCCATTTTCTACCCTATTGCCCAAATGAGTTCTAAAAGATCTGACCATGCCACTCCTCTTCTTTTAAAATTCTTCAAATCCCAAACTTGGTGACTTAATACACATTTATGGGCTTATAGTTCTGGAAGCCAGAAGTCCAAAATTAGGATTATTGAACCAAAACCAAAGTACCAGCAGAGCTACACTCCCTCCAGAGGGTCCAGGGAAGAATTTATTCCTTGCCTTTGCCAGTTTCTGGTGGCTGCTGTCATTCTTGGCTTATGGTCATATGTACCCAAGGTTCGAGGCTAACATCTTCAGGTCTCTCTGTTCCATCTTCACATCATCTTTTCTTCTCTCTGGGTATAAAATCTTCCTCTGCCTCCTTCTTATAAAGATGCATGTGATTGCAATTCATGTCATGCAACTTTCTAAAGGAGTATACCTAGAGGCATTTCCTCATTTGGTGTTTTGCAGGAAAATAAAATCTCTCCTATTCCCCCATGTTGTGGCCACATCCTATTACTGCTTTGCTAGTTTTTAATGAAAAAACCTCAGTAGAAGCATCTTATGAAGACTTTGCTTTTCCAGAAGAAATATAAAAATCCTAAACAATCATCTGTCAAGATACCTTTTTTTGCCATACAAGGTAACATTCATGGCTTCCAGGGATTAGGACATGGATATTTTTTGAAGGACCATTTTTCAATCTACCACAGACTCTAAACTTTGCAAAGAGAAGACTCCTATCTGCATTCCTTAGTTTTCCTAAGCAATAGTCCTGGGACATAGATACTCAGATAATATATTTTTAATGAATGAGTCACAGCACCCATTTTTAGTATCTCAACACATGGTGATTTTATTTTCATCTCTGTTTGTTCATTTAATGTCCATCTTCCCTACATGGAGCAAAATTCTTGTCTTTTTGGTGACCATTGCAAAAGTACTGAACCTGAAGAGCAAGCTTGGCACACTGTATGCTTAGTTAATAATTTAATATTCTCTGAGTGACTGAGTGAAAAGAGTGATCAGAATTAGGGCAATATCAAAATTGCCTCAGAAGTAGGTGTTCAGAGAACCTTTCCAAAAAATTGGCCTGACTACTAATACAAGGCACATCTCCAATAGCCTGCCAGACCACACTCACCCCTCCCCAGGTCCTGTTCTCTGCAAGTCGCCCCTAAATATGATCCAGCATGTTTGCTATTAGACTCTGAGTAAGTATAGAAAACTACAGAAACTAATAAACTAATAAAATTACCCTACCCAAAACTGAATTAATTAAACTAATTCAAATTGAAAAAAGCAAAAAAAATTTTTCCTAGAAATAGGCAGTTATGTTAATTAGAAGATTTTAATGGTTCACTGCGTTGTCACAACTCTTATCAATACATCACAACAAGCAACTTTCTAAGCGAAGACAACCAGACCTTTATTTCCTCTTTAGGTTTGCTGCAGGAAAAGAAAAACTTCCCTCTCCTGCCACCCTGTGGCTACTTCATGTCCTGTGTTGTTAGCTTTTAATGAAAGAATCTCAGTGGAAGCATAGATCTTCTGGGGATTTTGCTTTTCCAGAAGGAAAATTATTTGCATCCATTGTTTACAGGACTGACTTCTTTACAGGATGCCAGGCAAAAGAGGTAACCAATTCAAAAAACTAGTTTTGGTTTGAAAGTCTGTAAATTTAGTGCCTACTATGGGCCAAGCCCAGCATTAAGTCTGTTTGGAAACAGGACGATATGACCCAGTTGTTTTCCCTACAGAGCTCAATGTCCATGGTGGGAGATATTGAGATAATTATGTGATGCACGGCCATGAACAAAAGAACAAAGAGAAGATAAGCTCTTTGGAAGGGTGCACACAGATAGAACAAGCTGGCTTCAAGCTTTCTTACATGGTTTGGTGTCCCAGGCAATAGAGTACTTGTCTTTTCCCTGCCTGTTGTCAGGTATCTTGTCTTCAACTTCCCTGCTGTTCTTTGCTCAGATCTGGGTACTCTACAAAGACTAGATGTTTCCTAATATAGATGCCTCGGGGCAATCTCTTTCTTCAGAAAATAGATCAGCTCAGCATGGCTGTCAGCAGCAAAAAGCAATAGCCATTCTTCAGACAAGGATTGTCAACAAAATGATATTAAATTGCAGACATGGACTAATCTGGAGAATTGCTAAAATGTTTGGAAAAAATGCACTTTTTTCTTTAAGCAAAACAGATCTTTGTAACATAATATGTATCTCCCATCCTTTGAAGAAAACAGTAGAGAAGTATCAGTTTGTTGTCAGGCATCCTTTGCAAAGGCCTATAGGAATGATTCATTGTTTCTCAAATGGGGCATTATTGGCATGTTGGCTGAAACATTTCTACCTGGTAGGAGGTTGGCCTGAACATAGCAGGCAGTTTATCACCCCTGGCTCCTGGACACCAGATGTCAGTAATATTCCTTAGTTACTGTGAAAATCAGAAATGCCCCCATTCTCCCTACATCCCCCAAATCCTCCTTCCCTCAGTAATAGTGCTGCCAACTGAATCTTCTCATTTTTATTGATGGGTAAATTGAGGCTCAGATAGAGGAAGGAGCTTTCCTAAGTCGTAGACAAGGCATGTATCAAATGATCAGAGAAGATTTATTTAAAACCTATTACACAGAGCTCAGGCATTTTCCTAGAGCCTGGGTGAGCCACAAGATAGGACCAATCTTCAAAAGAGGACAGGAAGAGAGTAATGGAACTAAGACTTATTGGGCATCTATTGCATTCTAGCACCTTCTAAACCTTCCCATCTTATCTTTGCAACATCTCTGATGAAGCTCAGATAGGTTAAACTGTGGGATAAGAATTTGAACCCAGGTTTTTCTGACTCCAAAGTCACTTCTTCTTTCACCATTACCTTTCCAATGTGGGTACTACCTTAGAAACTAGTGTTTAAAAAAGTGTCCAAAATTTGGAAATAAGAAGGTGAGTATGTTCTTTTTACTGTTATGCTGGATCACTGTGTAACAAGTCCTCTAATAAGCCATCATCTGGCTTTCTAGAAAATATGACTCTTATTTACTATATACTATTGTTTAGGGCCTAGACTCTGTAAAGTGAGAGTTTAACTAATAGAAAACCAAGAAAATACAACTGTTTTTTTCCCAGTAGGTTGGGTATGTAAATGATTCTGTCCAATAGAGAAGGTTATCATGAAAGTTGTAGATTTGTTGTCTTGTAGAATATTAATTACTTTGTATCTAAGCTTAGCAATTTTATTTCCGTATATATTTTTTCTTTCTTACATCTTCTTTTGAACCAACTCATTCTTCTGGTTCCCTCAATAATGAATAAATTAAATCATTGACACATGCTAACTATATAGTTTTATGAGAGTTGGGTTTTTAACACCTTGATGATTGTATTTTGATACTTGCATAGGTCAGTGAGTGATTGACTGCTGCAGTGTGAGAGTAAAGCTCTGAGTGCTGTCTGAAACAAACAAGAAGGCTGAGTGCTGGGAGAATCAAAGAAGGGGAATTCTTGAGCTGGACTTGGTAAGAATTGGTAATATCAGAACAGGCAGCAATAAGGGAGGACTCTGGGAGGGAACTGAAATATGAACAAAGAAAGAAATTAGGCTTTTTGGTAGAGGCTATGACTAGTAGAAAGGCACCTAGTTTAGTCTTTTTCCTTGGGTCAAGCTTTTGACCTTATGGAATGTGGAATGTGAAGATTAAAAAAAAGAGAGTTCTGGGAAGATGACTGAATAGGATAAGTTGAGTTCACCCCTGCTCCTAGGAACAGCTAGAGAAGGGACAGAAAAACAATTGGGACAGTGATTCCAGGGTGTAAGTGACCTAGGAGGGTCTTCAGCACCACATAGGGAGGCTCTGATTACAACAGCTGAACAACTGAGAAACAGAGAACTGAAGATCTTCCAGCTAGTGCAAACAGCCTAATGTGCCCCTTTCCAAACAGAAGCCCAGAACGCTCAGAAGTGCAGGGACAGGGAGATGGGGACTAGAAAGTAAGCCAAGCCACATTCCTTGAATGCGCTACTGTCATGCACACTGCCCCCACTCTGTGACTGAGACTCCGCCCACACCCCATGCACCTGAACTCTGTCACCTGACCCCACCATGCTCCAGGCACCCTCGCCCCGCCCCACCCCATCCCACCCCCACCTCCCACGCATCCCCACCCCACATCCCTGCCCCACGCATATGCTCACACCTTCCCCAGCCTGCCCCACCTCTCCCTTTTCCTGCATAGTCTTATTCCTGTCCCTTCAAAGACCCATGCATCTGTGCCTAGCCCCTCGAGCCCCACCTCCCCCAACCTGACACTGCAGGCACTGTGCTTCCAGTGCTCACCTTCATACCCAGGCCACACCGCCTCAATTCTACAGTCATGCAACCCTGCCCCACCACCCCCAGCTCTGGGCAAGCACTGAGCTGCGCATCTGGCCAAACCCACCACAGCCCATTTAGATGCAACCCCGCCCCTATGTCCCTGAGCTCTGTGTACATGCACACCAGGGCCCCGCCCCCTAGACCCGCGAACACCAGTGTCCCACCCCTCAGACCTGTACATGTGCATAGCCTCCTCCTTCCCACTGGGCACTCATGCCTCCATGCACCAACCTCTTGGGTCCTATACCCTAACTCCCCTGCCCCATACATGTGCACATGCTTGCCCCTTCTCCCCGCACAAACGCCCTGCTCCCACACCTGGCAGGTGCTCACGTGCCCATCTGTGTTACCTAGCCTCCCCCCTCCACACACATGCAACCCTGCCCCCCCCCCCAC
>PVIY010060384.1:0-12656 GCA_004026745.1 Myrmecophaga tridactyla
AGGAAAATAAATGTTTGAAATGATGTGGAAAAATAGGAACTCTCATAAATTGTTTAGAAGGTAAAATGATGTAGCTGCTGTGTGTGTGGCTATTTCTCAGACAATTAAATATATATTTGTCATATGACCCTGTAGTCCCACCTCCAGGTATATGCCACACTTATTGAAGGCACAAATTTGAACAAGTGTGTGCACATGATATCATAGTGTCATTATTCCTAATTGCCAATGGTGGCAAAAAGAAAGCAGATACTGCAGCTCTTAAACATGCTTTAATATGGATGAATCTTGAAGTGATCCAGTTTTGCATAATAAGCCATATACAAAAGAAGAACTATTGTAGTGCTTACTCAATGGAAATGATTAGAACATGCAAAATCATATCCATATACTAGAATAAATGTTCCAGGGTCAGAGATAAGGAATGGTAATGGGGAATTGATGTTTATTTTGTAGAGTTTCTGTTTCATTTGATGGGATAATTTTGATAGTGGATGGTGGTGATGGTAGCAAAATGCAGGAAAGTAATTAATACCTCTGAAAGGTAATTTTAAAAATAGTTCAAAGGAACTTTTTAGGCTGTGTAAATGTTACCATAATAAAACTTTAAAAAAGCTTAGAACAACCAACCAACACAGTGACTCCAAAGGTAGACTATAGACTAGAGTTACCAGTATAGTAAATAAAATATTGTTTCATAATTTAACAATGCATCAAAATAATGGAAAGTACGTTTAAATTGAAAACTGTATATGTGTGGTGAGTTATAAGGGAGCTCTTTTCTTTTGTGCATGACTTTTCTATAATACTATACTGCTCTAATAGAAACATGAAGAAAATATTCTCTGTGAAATAAGCTAAGCACATAAGGACAAATACACTTTGTTTTCCCTTTGAGAAATATCTAGAAATTGCTAATTCAGTCCTTCAGGTTGTAAGACCTAGTCAAGCAGGCCATCATCAGAGAGTTGTTGTCTGCATAAGAAGACCCATGCCTGACCATGTCTTCCTTCCAATCCAGAGTACAGAGTCTCAACCCTCACCATTTTTCTAGCCAGGTAGCAGTAATGGGTCCACAGTCCTTGAGCATGACCCAGGAGAAACAGCTCACCCACTGAATTCCACAGAAGATTTTGGACGTAGTTGGGCATCAGAACATTGTTTCCCTTTGTTTAGAATAAAGCAGAAGATAAAGCCAAATGGATGGGCTCTAAAATACAAAGTTTCAGTTCAGAGGCTTACGGGGCTTAGTTCTTTATTCTAGTAGGAATTTCATTGCCATCATTCTCATTCCTCCTGTTCTCCACAATGTTTCTAGCATCCACAGAAATATCCTGCACCAGAACTGAAATAAGTCACTGTAAACTATCTGCTAATCACTCCAAAATGATTATGAAGGAGAATGACAGATACCAAACTATCATGAAGAGTTACAGAGTGCTACCTAGTGCAAAGTTTTCAGTTCAGTCTCTAAATTCCTTCTCTCACTCCATCTGCAGAATCATACCCAATATAAAGAGCAAATATTAATGCTATTTTACAGATGTTGAAATGAGCATGTAATTTTTATTTCATTTTAACAAGTTCTAGTGTGGAAAGCATTGACCCCGGCTTTAAACTCAGCAGTGGGACTCAAGGCACAGAGCAAATTGTCCAGTATTCTCCTCTAGCAATGCAACATGCAAAATAATTTTTGTTGTCTCTTCAGTCAGAGTGGTTGGAATTAAATTCCTAAGTCACATTTGCTTGATTCCCAAGAGTCTATACAGTGTGTGATATAATGGGCAAACAAATAAAATTCTATTAAATATTTATTACAACCCCTTAGTTCACAGGCACAAATTGTATGATTATGGATCCTACACAATGGGTTGCTTCATATATTTGCTTCCATACCTTTTAGGAACATTCGGTAGGACAAAAGACAAGAAACATCTAGAGCTTTAATGCTGTCTCATGAAGTTTGCATGGGACCTACTAGTTTCCTCACTTAATAAGTAGGCTCTCTGACATTGCATTATTTAACATTTGGCAGACTTTCATAAAAAGTAAAGCAACAAAACTACATGGAGGTGGACGAAAGTATCTTATTGTGTGGTCTTAGAAATATTTTAGGATTTTCAGTCTCTCTATTCTATAATTTCTTGAGATATGATAAGCTTGAACTTCTCTAAAATATTACTGAAAAACGTAATTAACTGTTTCTTGGGATAGTATTTCATCAATAAATCTACTCCTCATACTATTTAATATTAAAATACAATTGGGTATTTTACAAGTGACAAAATTCCACGGTTTGAAAGATAGGGAATTCTGGGTTCGATACTAGGAATCTGCCCCTCTACCATAAAGTGTTCTTTTTTCTAAATCTACTTTGGTCCCATAAAGAAAACAGAGGTAGAAACATTGATTTCTCCTTGTAACAGAGGTGGAATGCATCCTTTTTTTTGGGGGGGGGGCGGCGCATAGACTGGGAAACGAACCCGGAATGCATCTTTAAATTTTTCATGTGAGCTACTTTTTAAAAGAGGATTTTGTACAAGGAATGCAGTGAATCTTGGGTTTTCCCTGAGCAAAATTGCATTTTACAGCTCAAATTGTAGTCTGAGAACATAAATATTCTGTACAAAGATGCAAATTTCATGCGGATCATTCATAAATAAATCTTATTACAATGACAATTGTACTTCTGATTCTATAGCTCAACAAAAAAAGCAAATAGTTAATTATGTTTGATTTTTCTACTTGAGAAGATGTAGGAAAGTAATAGTACCATTATTATTACTACTCATACAAGTATACCTTATGCATTTATTTTTATAGAAATTCTCACTTGTGTCAATGGAGAAGGGAAGAACTTTCAAAAGTTTTTTGTAAGAAGATATTGGCAAATAAAATTATGCTCACCCCCCAGGGAATACCATACATTAATAAACTAGAATTTAACTAGATGTGCGTACCTGACAGAGAGACTTAAAACACAATATTGGGGTAAATGAGAATGTATTTCCATCGATATGTATATTAAAAGACTAAGAAAATGTAAAAGAAATTACTTTATGAATACTTAAATCAGTACTTATTCTTTGACACTCTTCCAATGTTTCCCTGCTTATTTTTTTCTATAGCTTTCCTAAATGTATCTGCCACCTTGTTCTCCATGCCTGTGACACAGACACCTGGTACTGACAGATGCTGCTGAGTGTTGATTCTCAGCCAGCATCAGGGCTGCAGGCGTGGAGGGGGGTTGATTCAGGGACACTCTGGCCTGACTCTCCTGGGGCAGCCGGCAAACTTGGTGCATATGTCCCAGCCTGCTGCAAGGACCCTGTAGGGTGGAGGGAAAGGGTTTGTGCACTGTCATAGGAAGTGCACTAAATGTTTTTCTTCCTGTCCTCTGCTCTCCACTCAAACCCCCATAGGGAACCATGCACCTTGTCAGATCTGCTCTTTAGAGAACCAGAGATAAAAACACTGACATTTAACAAAGCACACCTGCAATCCAACAGGCTTTCTCCTCTGGGCTGACATATCCTCTAGGCTCAGAAGGACAGTGTCCAGGGCTTACAAGGCTTCAGGGGATCAAGAAAATGTTTTCATGTCCTTTAAGCTCAGAAGAAAAAAATAGTTTTGCCCAAAGAAAATGTTTTAACATATAATATTAATATATCTGTCTTTATACCAATTCAGTCATGAAATATGATGTCGAACATATATTTATTTATGGAACAAGAGGCTCACAGAGGCAAAAGTGCCTCCAGTCCTGAAACCCATGATGAAGCCCTCATCATATTCTTTACATTTCTGTGCATAAATATGAGATTATTACAAAGCTGGGATCATTTTGTCCCCATTCCTCTTTAACCTGGCTTTCTCACAAAACAGGATGTCATAAATATGTTTTATATACATAAATTTCTTCAGCAATCATTTTTACACCTGCATTAATATTATAGACTTAGAACTAAAATCATTTTTAACCCAACAACTTGTATTTTATTGGTTTCTAATTACATGGTACTAAAATTGACAATAATGGGCACACAAGTAGATAGACCTTTACACTCTATATTGGAAAAAGCAAGTGAAATCTTCAGAGTAAAGAGGTTGAGTGCAAGACTATGTGTATTTTAAAGACAAATTGCTAAGGAACTCTCCAGAAATGCACTAATTCACACTTTAAATAACCATGAAGCACAGTTTCTATTTCCTTCCACTTAAAAAAATACTTGGACAGAGAACGGGGAGAAATTCAACTTCCCCAAGTTGAATTCTTGATATTCTCACAAGCAGTGTGGACAACCAAAGTTATAGGCTAAGCCCCCAGTCTTGGGGTTTGTTCATATGAAACTTAACCCCACAAAGGATAGGTCAAGTCTACTTAAAATTTAGGCCTAAGAGTTACCCCCAAGAGGGCCTCTTTTGTTGCTCAGATGTGGCCTTTCTCTCCAGCCAACATGATGAGCAGTCTCACCACCCTCCCCCTCTCTGCGTGGAACATGACTCCCAGGGATGTGTACCTTCCTGGCAACGTGGGACAGAGATCCTGGAATGAGCTGAGACTCAGCATCAAGGGACTGAAAAAACCCTAGAATGAGCTGAGAATTAACATCAAGGGATTGAGAGAACCTTCTTGACCAAAGGGGGAAGAGTGAAATGAGACTAAGTGTCAATGGCTGAGAGATTCCAAGCAGAGTCGAGAGGTTATCCTGGAGGTTATTTTTATGCATCAAGTAGATATCACCTTGTTGTTCAAGATGTAGCAGAGAGGCTGGAGGGAACTGCCTGAAAATGTAGAGCTGTGTTCCAGTAGCCATGTTTCTTGATGATGATTGAACAATGATATAGCTTTCCCAATGAGACTCTGTGAATGTGAAAACCTTGTGCCTGATGCTCCTTTCAGCTACTATATCAACAGAAGAGTAGAACATATGGAATAAAAATAAATAATAGGGGGAACAAATGTTAAAATAAACTTAGTTTGAAATGCTAGAGATAAATGAAAGCGAGGGGTAAGGGGTATGGTATGTATAATCTTTTTTTCTCTATTATCGTTTTATTTCTTTTTCTGATGTCTTTTTATTTCTTTTTCTAAATTGATGCAAATGTTCTAAGAAATGATGAATATGCAACTATGTGATAATATTAAGAATTACTGATTGTATATGTAGAATCGAAAATCTTAATGTTCTTTTGTTAAGTTTTTTAATTAATAAAAAAGTTAATAAAAAATATATATACTTAGACAGAATAATGTATGAAAACAATTGATTATATTTGTATTTATTTTATTAATAGATGGATTGGTATTATTTCCTTGTCCCAATTGATCATAAGAATATATCATTTGATGATTTTTTTTTGCTGTTTTCCTATTCAACTACAAGCATTTTCATTTTTTAAAAATTCTTTACTTATCATAAAACACAAGTATTTGGCTTTTCATATTATTCATTTTATCAGATTCGTACTTGTTTTAAATATTTTTGCCTATGGCATGTTGAAGATTGAAAACAACATGAAATTTCATGGAGAATAAAATTTAATCATCTTTTTTCCTATTATCTCTGCCTTTTTCCACGCCTCCCAAAGCTACAATTTTATAAATAGGCAATGTTAATTCTAGTACTTTGTTTCTCTTCATGAAAAAATGGGAAGCTTTTGCCTCAAGTGTGAAGTAGATTACCTTGATTTTATATTCAAAACGATTTACCTTCACCACTAATTAAACAGTTCATTATTCCTCTACTGGTTTTCAATACCATCTTTATGATGCATTAAATATTTAGTTAAACACAAATTGTGCTTTTTATTTTCTACTCTACAAGTGATATATCCATATCTTCTAGTGTCATTCTAACTTGCTTAAAATATTGTGGTCAATTAATAATAGCAATTATGGGTTTTGATAAGTCAAATTCATTTCTTATCATTCTCAATTATTTTCACTAATTTCCTGAACTTTTCATGACTTTAGAAAACATTTACCATTACTTTAAAAAGATTCCTTGAAGCTATTTTTAAAACTTTTTATTGTAGCAACATATATACAACTCAGATTTTTCCATTTTCATCCATTTCAAGTGTACAAGTCAATGGTATTAATGGCATTCACAATATGGTGCCACCATTACCAATATTCGTTATTCCCAAATTTCAACACTTCAAACAGAAAATCTGCACCAATAATCAATAATTCCCCTTTCTTCTAGGCCCTGGTCACCTGTAATCTACCATCTGTGTTAACTTTTATAGAAGGCCTTATAGACTATTTACATCTCTGTAATATTGTTTTTAATGCTTTTACACTCATCAGTTGAGCTTTATAGCCTTGTCCACAGTAGGCAGAGAAAACTTTAAGTCTATTGCTATCAATACATATTTTCCCATAATGCTTTTATAAGTTATTGATGTTATACTGAAAAACCATTGACAGCTGTATGCTTAGTTGACTACATCTTTATCAATTACGTATCATTTCATATTTTCTTTTGGGCTTCCCAAGTGAACAGTCTTATCCCAAGAAAAATATTGTGACTTGCTCCATCCTTTCCATTCTATTTTGCCTGTTATTTTGTTGTATTATCTGATAGGCTAACAAGTTCAGGAATGTACTAAGTAATTCTAGGACTAACAGAATGCACGTTTTATCTTGATTTTAGTAGAAATACCTCTTGTTCATGGATTCTTTAAGCATTTTTTATCCCACAATACCTGAGGGAGATGACACTTCATCAATAAACCTGGTTAATAGTGTCGGTGCCTTTCAGATCTGGAAACGGAGGTAGATGACCAGGTAGATGAGCTCCTGGGTGGGGGTAATTCTGCCGTTACTCACCCTCACCCATACCTGAGTGTGACTCATTATCTTTGCATTTAGCCAAGCCGAGGTTCTGACTTTGGGAGGGTTTTTGTTCTTGTTTTTAATCATGTTAAGGAAAAGCCTTGTCCTCAACCAGTGTTACTTAGAAACAGACGTTGAATTTGTTCAAATGTTTTTTTCTATTTCAACGAGCCCATAATTTTTTATCATTGCAGAAGTGTAAGGACCATTAGTGAACAATTACCTAATTTGCTAATCGTCTACTTAAGATGGGTCTTCACTCATATTTTCTTTTCAGTGTTGGTCAAACATTTGGTGTTCCTTTTTTTCCTGTATTTTGGAAGAATTTCCCACAAGAATAATTCTCTCTTACTTAAGTTTTAGAAAAATGCTTCTATGCATCTATCCATGCTGTATATTTTGAGTTTTATTTCTTAAAAAAATGCCTGATACCTTCTCATCATTGGTATAATTTCTCCCTTTCATTGATATTTCATTTAGTTGGTTGATTATAATTATATTTCCTTTGAGTAAAATGAACAGTCCTTTCATTAAGATCATAAAGGGTATTTACATGTAATTGTACACAATGTTCTCCTCCTGATAATAAATTTCTTCTGTGGCTGCATTCTTGTATCTTTCTCTTACCTAATGTTGCTAACAGTTATTTTCCCTATTTTTCTATATTAAAATTGTCTGGATTATATAGTTATATTGGTCTTTTTAAAACAACTGATCTCATGACTATTTTTCTTTGGGACATAATTTACACCTGCTGTGTACTCTTTTTGTGTTTTAAACTAATTTCTTACTCCTTTCATTTCTCTTTTTCCCATTTTGAGTTGAGGTTTACTTCACATTATTTGATTCCTCCTTTCTATTTTTTGTTCAAGAAATGAAGCCCTCAGATATTTTATCTCAGATTAGAAATTTTCTTTCTCTGTCTCATTGGCAACTTGCTCCTAATTTCTGATCACTGGTGTAATTACCTCTTTAACCCAAGAATTATTCATGAGTATGACTATTAGTTAATAAGTTGTCTGATTTGTTTACTGCATTTTGGTATGTAACAAGAATTATTTGTGGTAAATGTACTGGATTAGAAACCTGTTTGCTAATTTTGTAAACCCCTGAATGGGAATTTCAGTGGTTGGTCAAAAATCTCTCTTTTCTGATGGCTTCATTAATTCAGTAATTGATTCTAATGTAGAACTTACTTGGTAAACAAGAATGTCACTTAATTTTACAATAATATGTTTTCTCTGCTTTTCAGGCAGGAAGTTTGAAATTTATACATTAACAGTTGTGTGTGTGTGTGTATGTGAATTACATGAATACATGAGAAATCAAGTTTACAAATAATTCATTTATTGATTTTTTTGGTACACTATGAGAGTGTAAATTGAATTCTGTCATTGTGGTTTTTTGTCCACTTTGCCTAATATTTCTAAAAACTTTATTTTATAAGTGATCTGTATTACAGATCATGTGCTTTTTATTTCATTTACTTATTTACTTATTTTAATGTAATAATATACATACCAAATACAATTTGCTATTTAACCACTTTTAAGTATATAATTCCATGCTATTAATTGCTTTTACAATGTGATGCTACTGCTTTTTACACCCTACTTTTTTCTCCTTTAACATTTGTTTTGCCTTAAGATAAGTCTGTGTGAAAGTATTAATTGTCTCAAATTAAATGTAGCTTATTTTTGAATATTTTTATGGCATGTCATGGATAATCCCTAGTATTTTGGTACCTATATTTATAGTTGATTTCATATGTTGTCTGTGCATAGATTAGCACTGAATATTGAAAAAATGATTTAAATAATTAAAGTGATATATGTAGATACACCTCTGTGGTTCTTTATTAGCTGCTGTAATTCACTTTCTTTCATTGTTCCTAGGTTTGCTAGTTTTACAATTTTTCTTGTTAAAATATCCTCTACTAGCTTGGTAATATGCAACTTATTTGCATTCAATTTCAGAGTATTTTTCAGTAAAAAAAAACAAAAATAAAACAAAAAGAATGCAGAATCTGAGGTCTTGCCTCATTGACTTTGCTGAAAATTTTATTAAGTTTTTATTTCTTAATCCTTTCTTCAAATCCAGGCTATCTAGACATAATTTGAGCTGTCAATCCAGACGATTTTGTCTGTTCTCTATTTTAAGGTATCTTGTATTTTACATTTTCTAAAACCACTTTTTCTGTAGCAGATAGGATTAACATAAGACCTGCGGAACTACTTGGGAGTAGATGGCATTAGGGTGGTGGTGGCAGCAGTAAGCTGATTTATGTTATCTGATTTATGTAGAATAGTCTGAGAGGAAGAGAATGTTTGCTTACCCCAAATGGTTATTTTAAGTATGAAGGAAGAACACTGAAAGATAAGAACTTTGTTCCCTCAAGATATGCATGCATGCCTATTGTCATCCTGCAGTATATAACCAGGATCCAGTTAAGAATAAAGCTGTCTGAAGTCTGTCTGATGTAAACTTAAGCTTCAGACCCCCGAGACCATCTGTGTCTTTCTTTCTTTCTCATCATTCCTTAATATCCTTCGAGATCCGTTTCATAGGAAGCAACATTTTTCTGCATTTATTTATTTTATTTCTTGGATATTATGGCTTTTTTTCCAAAACCAGTGATTCTCAAACAGTATCATGCTTTGGAATCACCTGAAATATTTGTTAAAACCCAGTTGGATGGGGCAGGCCACAATGTCTCAGCAGGCAGAGTTCTCACCTAACATACCAGAAACCCAGGTTTGATTCCTGGTGCCTGCCCATGCAAAACAAAAAAGAACACAGTTGGATGGCTAAATGGGACCCACCCCCAAGACCCTCTGATTCAACAGATAAGGAGTGGGGCCTGAGGATTTTATTTCACATTGTGGTTAGAAGCTCTCCCAGCCTAATCCACTTCCACTTCCTTAATTCTTCACAGTTCTTATACACCAGTGAATTTCTCGTACTCCTAACTCCATCTTAGTATCTACTCAGTGGAGAACCCAAGTAACATGCAAACTTTATTCTTGATTACTCGAATAGGGATGCTTTATTTTCAGGTACAAGACACATCTGCCATAAGGAAAATGTGGCTGCCTCTCTGTGTTCTTCAGATAATTCAGTTTATTTTCATAAAGGCTGCATCATGCTTTTTACTTGTGAAATGTGTTTATAAGACTACATTGGAAAAGAAGGAAAACTTGAAGGCCAGAATATGCAATAGAAGGTATAGACATCCCAGGCAAGTACTAACTAAAATGAATCAGGGGTAAGTATATTTATATTAAGGGAAAATGGATAACGATATAAGGCATTATTAGGCTCAAGTGGCCAATTCATAATGATAAAAGGCCTAACTCATCACAAAGGTACAGTAATTATTATATATTATATGAAGATATTATAGAATCAAATGTATAAAGCAAAAAATAGAAACAAGAAGATATAAAATCGACCATCATAGTGAGAAATTTCAATATTTCTCAAACAAATAACATATATGTATATGTATATATATAAAATCAACTATATGGTGAAACAAGTTTAAGAAGTGTGATTTAATGGATATATTTGGAACCCCTTCTCCAACTATTGAAGAGTACCCATCCTCCTTGAGTGTACAGGGAACAAGAACAGTTAGTAAAATGTTAATCAAGCCTAAACAAAAGGACATTCAAAATAAATATATGGAACTATTTTATTCTTGTTGGAATTGCAGATCCCAGATAATAAAAGGGAAAGGAATTTTCTTAGGCTTGAGAGATGATTTCTTAAGAAAGAAAATGGAACTGGCACTATCATTTGCAGATCAAGGAATCCTCCGTGAATGTGGTTGTCATTTGTGGGGACTCTGACTCACTGCTAGGTTTTAACTTTCACAGATGGGAATGTTTAGTGATCTGGAAAGTCTGGGTCACAACCTCACAGTGGGATTTTTCCTCCAATGAGAGAGAGTTTCTCCTTGACTTATTCCATGGAACTCTCATTTTTTTCACAACACCATGGTGAGATACCTGGTTTCAAAACTTTTATTCAGACAGCTAACCCTTCCAAATACCCAGAACACTTTTACCTTTCTAGGTTGTGGCTCACATATTTTGATTGTTTGGTTTCCAAATCTGATTGTAAAACACTGGAGAATTGTCCACCCAATGCCTCCTTGGAGTCCTTGCCTTTTTGGCAATTTGACAAAGACATGATGGAAGGAAGTTATAATGTGTGCAATGCAGTCTGTGCTGTGGCTCAGACAGTTCAGGAAATGCTTCTTCAATGAACAGAAAGGCAGTCAGTGGGAAATGGAGATTGTCTGGTTGTTGACCCCTGGCAGGTAATGTCTCTTCCATTTTATACCACGCATATTTCAGAAAATGTCATAAACAAGACTTTCCGGGGGCTTCACATATGTTCAAGCCAAGTAATTAAGGTTTCCCTCTCCAAAAGCATAGGGGTTTATGCACTTGCTTCCCTGTCTATGAAGCAAATCTTTTCCTAGGAGTAAAGGTCATCAGAAAGAAGTTGCCGAGTGGCAGAGAAGAAACAAGTTATGAATTAAGGTCAATGCCTTGGGTTACAAGTACCTCAACATCATACCCCCCAATGTTTTCAATAAATAATATCTAGACTTCTTCCATGAAACTCTTAAATGACAACAAGGAAGGAACTAGTTCTTTAACTGACATGTAAACTGGGCACTATGGTACATAATTTACATAAATGATCTCACTTAATTCTGCAACCACTTCAGGTATTTCTAAACTTGCTTTGTAAGATGCTCTGGGAGAACTCAGATAATAAGGAGTGTGGTTAAATTTAACTTTTCTGTTAGATTTTTTTTCATCCCATAATCATAGATTCTTTTAATCCCCTTGTCTTTGGAGTTTTCTCTTGAAACTGACTGAAATTTCATAAACACCATGATATTTTAGTCCTCTATATGCTTTCATTTATTGTAATTCATTGGATGTTAATAATAAAATTGCATTATAAAACTGGGATTTTAGAGACATCACCAAATTTGGATTTTTTGGCCTCAATACTGGGGTGCAATGACCCACAAAATGATGTTTTTCTGTTAGCTTCACCCATTTCTGAGGAACATCCAATTTAACAATCCTGCTGGTGACCCAGTGAGTTTGGATGAAGAAAGGAAATTGGATACCAGTTATGACATTCTCAGCTTTCAGGATTTTCCAGAAGGATTTGGACTCAAAGTGAAAGTAGGACAATTTGCCTCAGATGCACCACAAAATCAACAATTGTCTATATCTGAGGATTTGATAGAATGGGCTACAGGATTTTCAGAGGTGGGTGGGACCAAGGCCATGTTTTTTTCATATTACACATAGATTATCAAAATCTTGTCATGGTTGTTTTCTGCCTCCTTCCTGCTCACTAAATAGTCACACCTGGGCATTTAACAACTCACCCTCCAAGTTGAAGAATGTTTTTATCCACTGTCCAATGTAAGGAAAAAGAACACATTTATTCAAATTCATATTTCTAAATTATTATATATTTCATACTATATAATGTACATGACATCCCATCAATTGATTAAATTTAAAATTTAAATATATTGATGATACAATATCCCAGACAATCTGTTTGTTAGAGGACTAAAGTCGCATATGTTAACAATACATATCTGATTTTCTTCAGACTTTCCATTCTGAATGCAGTGAGAGGTGTACTCCTGGATTCCGGAAAACTGCACAAGAGAGAAAGCCTGTCTGCTGTTATCTTTGCACCCCCTGTCCAGATAATGAGATTCCCAATGAGACAGGTAAGTGTGCCCTCAGACAAAGTCCCACTCTCC
>PVIY010060385.1:0-11654 GCA_004026745.1 Myrmecophaga tridactyla
CTCTACAGTTTCAGGCACTTCCCTCCAGCCTCTCCATTACATCTTGACTAACAAGGTGATATCTATTTAATGCGTAAGAATAACCTCCAGGATAACCTCTCGACTCTGAAATCTCTCAGCCATTGACACTTTATTTTGTCTCATTTCTCTCTTACCCCTTTTGGTTGAGAAGGTTTTCTCAATCCCTTGGTGCTGAGTCCCAGCTCATTCTAGGATTTCTGTCCCACGTTGCCAGGAAGGTCCACACCCCTGAGAGTCATGTCCCACGCAGAGAGGGGGAGGGTGGTGAGACTGCTCATCATGTTGGCTGGAGAGAGAGGCCACATCTGAGCAACAAAAGAGGCCCTCCTGGGGGTGACTCTTAGGCCTAAATTTTAAGTAGACTTGACCTATCCTTTATGGGGTTAAGTTTCATATGAACAAACCCCAAGACTGGGGGCTCAGCCTTATAGCTTTGGTTGTCCACACTGCTTGTGAGAATATCAAGAATTCAACTTGGGGAAGTCGAATTTCTCCCCGTTCTCACCATTCCCTGAAGGGGGCTTGCAAATATTTTTCCCAGTCACTGATCAAATCATTCTGGGATTCATCGGGTCTTGCCTCTCTCTTGTCACCTTCACTCAAGTGGACAGATGTCCAACCAGGGAATGAGATGCCAGTCACTCTGCATATGCTTGCTGTGATCTCCACACTCTGCAGGTGAGTCCCTGAGGTTCCCCCTGCATGTGGTTAGAGGGACGGGAATAGCCCCATGCTCTCCCTCAAGGGGAGGAAGCAAAGAGCCTCGGTGCCCTCCCCTCCAGCTAATGTCTTACAAGGTCTCTTCTTTCCCCTTGCCTTCTCTCTCCAAGCCATCTGCCTCCAGGGCCTGGGGACGGGTAGGTGCAGGGAGAACTGGTATTTAGTCCAGGACCTCTGAGAAGTGACGGAAAGACAGGAACAGAGATGCAAGAGATTTACTGGAGGAAATGCCTATGAGGATAAAGTGGAAGAACCAGCCAGTGAAGCAGGTCTGACTCCGAAGGAGAAGGGGAAGGAAGGCAGGATTGGATATGAAGGGTCTCAGACTGCAATGCGGCTCTAGGTTCCAGGAATATGGGCAGTCCCTGAGCCTTCGTGGACAGTTGGAGTGGCCCTGCCCATCGGGGGCCGGGCCTGCTTTAGCGGCCCAGCGTGCTCCGGCATTGGCTGGGAGCAGCCTGCGGGAGGCGCCTTCCTGGACCACACACGGTGGTGGATCCAGGGGGCGGCAGCTGGGGCTGCAGGTTGGTTTTGCTCCTGTGGTAGCCCCCCGGGGTGCATTTCCATGACCCGCCCGGAAGGCCTCTGATACGTCTTTCAGGATTTCTTATTTCTCTCCCCAGTTTGCAATAAGCTTCAATGCGCAATGTGCTTGGCTTCTCTTTGACTTTAGATTTGAGTCCTGTCTGCCTATTTCAGGGCAATAGGGAAGTTCCTTTTGGCAATCTTTTTAAAGCTATATGCAAACTTATGGAATGTACCAAAATCTGTGCTCAGAAGAAAATGAATAGCGTTAGACACTTTTATGATTTAGCAAGAAATAATAAAAACAAATGAAGCAAATATTTTTCAATACATTAGAATAAAGGGAAAACATGATTCACAAATACAATATAAATATCAAAAGTGATGAATTAGAAGAAAGAAAAAACATTAGTAGAATTGAAAAAAAATCCAGTGGGTTGTTTTTTGAGGGGAGAATAATGAGGATAAAATAGATAAACTATTAGCTTGTCTAGATTTTAATTAATCCTCAGGCAAACCACAAATACTCCAAACAGGAGTGAGAAAGGGGATAGAACCATAGATACAAATTAAATTAATAGAAAAAGTATAATAAGGAAGTTATAAGATAATACTTTTGAAAATTCTATGCTAACAATTTTTTAAAAGCATTGGATGATTCAAAGAGTGGTTGTTCTAGCTTGCTAGCTGCTAGAATGCAACATGCCAGAGACGGATTGGCTTTCAATAAAGTGGATTTATTTAGTTGATGTATAGTTCTTCAGAGGAAAGGCAGCTAAATTTCAACTGAGGTTCTTTCTTACGTGGGAAGGCACAGGATGGTCTCTGCTGGCCTTCTCTCCAGGCCTCTGGGTTCCAACAATTTTCCCCGGGGTGATTTTTTTCTGCATCTCCGAAGACCTGGGCTGAGCTGCGAGTGCTGAGATGAGGTGTGCCGAGCTGCTTGGGCTGTGCTGCGTTGCAGTCTCTCATTTAAGCACCAGCCAATGAAGTCAAACATCATTCATTGCAGCAGGCACACCTCCTAGCAGACTGCAGATGTAATCAGCAACAGGTGAGGCTCACGTACCATTGGCTCATGTCCATAGCCACAGAACTGGGTGCCTTCACCTGGCCAAGTTGACACCTGAATCTAACTACCAACAGTGGTTAAAAACAAAACAAAACAAAACCCTGAACAAACAGCAATAGAAGAAATTAATAAAGTTGTTAAAGAACCCAGATGATTTCATAGTGGAATTATTTTGAATATTCAAGACATTTCAGATGTCATTCAAATTATTAGCTCAGAGAATAGAGACAAAAAGGATTTTTTCCAATTAATTTTATGATTCTAGAATAACAGATACCAAACCTTAACATAGTTTACACAGAAGAAAATTTCAGACCATTTTTATTTACAGAGGTACAAAGTTCCTAAAGAAAACATTCCATCATAGAATCTGGAAGTGTCTTTAAAAATTATTATATCCTTTGTAGGGGTCTATGAAGGAATAACTGGAACATCCAGTGTTAAAAATTCTACAAATATTATTTGTCAAATTAGTGAGTCAAAAACTCAATGGAGCTTGAAAGTGTATTGATAAAATTTCACACCCATTTCTTAAGATTTGTAATGAGTAAAAAAATAGGTGGATATTATTACTTACCTCAATATAAGAATGCTTTATAGTGAAACAGTAAAATATTCTCATTAAATTAAGGAAAAATAAATGGATATACTTCATTAGCACTGTATTTAATCATGTTCAGGAGATCCTTTCCAATGCTGTTAGAGAAGAAAATAAAATAAGGTGATAACTGGCAAGTAAGGAGGTAAAATGCTTATCAATTGCCAAAATGATTTTTAGCTACCTGGAAAACACATGAAAATTAACAGAAAATTTTTCGGAGGTAATACTGTATCAGTAAGGTGTCTGGTTACAAATGCACACGAGCATGAAATAAATTCTTAATAAACAAAAAATAAGCAATTAGGAAAAAGCTAGAAAAAATCCTCTTTACGGTAGGTAGCAGGCATGCTTTTCACCACGAGGAGAAATCTTGTCTGCTGTGAATGGGAAGAATGAAACCAACAGGCAGAAGAAAAAGAGACAGAGTGTCTTGGAGGCTCTGCTGTCCTTGGCTGCTGTTTTCACTGAGGCACAGGCTCATGGTAGTCCTTGGGTTCCAGGGACTGTCCCAGAATCTTTGGATTAAACTGCCTTTTTGTTTATACTAGATCAGGTTGGGATTCTGTCTTGGCCACTGTAGAGATCCTACCTAGTGAAAGCAGATTTGTCTGCCAGCACAAACACGGTGAACTTTGGCTTCCCTAGTCAACACCAGCTCTGGGATGCATAGTAGCGTATGGGGCACATGGGGAGGTGGAATATGTGTAGACAAACAGGGACTGGAGAGCAATTGCAATAATTTTGAACCATTAGTTTCTCTCCCAGTAAAATCCTTGAGACCTTGGGCCGCCTGATTCTCCTTCCCTTGGAAAAGGTGGTGAAACATACTCTTGGCAGCCACTGAGCTGGCCTGCAGTCATGACTCCTCGATAGCCACCATGTCCTCGCCTGTGTAGCTGAAGCTGTGCTTAAACTGAGTCCACTCAGCTAGGGAATGATTCTTTCCCCACCATGCTTACACTGTCCAACAGACCAAGATCTCCTTTTAACACAGAATCCATCCCTTTCCAATCTAGAATGTGGCTGGTCAAGAATTTCTGCAAGTATGGCACGTCAGTCCCAAGACCCCAGGGTCCCAATCGCTGTCCTAAAGTGCTCTCCATGAATGTAGGCCTCTGGAGTGACTTGTTCAGTAGTCCAGAATTTTCAAAGTGAATTTGCAGATTAAGCACTTTTTCATTGTCCTTGTCACGATGATCAGGTAATATTGAACAGGAACCTTCCAGAATGAAAACCAATGCCAAACCAAAGCTGAAACCAAAGCCGAAACCAAAGCTAAAGCTAGTTAAGAACCTATTCTTAACAGGAAGAGAACAATCCATAGATCATGATGGATTGTTTCCCTGCTATGGCTGCATGCTATTTCAATAATTTGTAATTGTTTAGACTTTTAGTAGGAAAAACCTGAACGGGAGCATCATTCTGCATTAAGGTGAGCAGGGAGGAACCACGGATGGGAAAATCACTATTTATTGTCATAAATTCTCAGGAAAACAAATATCCTGGCCTTTCCCTCATGCCTTTTCCTGCCTACCTTCTAAATGTAGGCTTCTTTGTTTGAAACTTGCAATAGGGTTGGAGGCAGGATATAATAGCTACTTTTTAATGATGATATTAAAGATGCTTATAGCAGCAAATGTTTATTGAGAGATTATTATGTGCTAATTACTTAGGTGTATTACCTAATTGAATCTTCATAACAATTCTGCTATCCCTGTGCCCATTACATGAAGAGAGCAAGACTTGTTGCAGGTAAGTAAATCATCCCAAGGTCATACAGGTGAGTAAAGTAGCAAGTAGTCTGCATGTGGATGGTCAGATTCCAGACTTCTGGCTCTGACCTCAGAAGGCTGTTTGGTGACCTTGCTTCTCTGGATTCTAGGGGCTGGTCTGTGGCCATTATCTGTAAGTAGGAGTTTCCCCAAAGCCCTGCAAATGGCAGGTCTGCAGCTACTCTGACTCCATAAACACAGAACTGTAGTTCAGACAAGGAAGTATTCGAAGGAGATCCATCTCGCTTTACGTCCAGCTCATGGTCATGGGCTGTGAGGTGAGGCTGAGAAGGTTTGGGCACAGCTGATTGCAGATGGGGCATTGGTAAGGTGTCTGTGCTCAGGACAGATGAGTCAAAGTGGGATGGGTGAGAGAAATTGGAGTCCCTAACCAGGAATGTGGCTGTAATCTTGGTCAGGGAAGATAAACTTTCAGATCAGAAGAGATAAAGTTAACCCGGATGAGACAGCCAACCCAACTGATGAGACAGGCTAGGTTTGTGGATAACCTGAAAGTAGTCCAAATATCCTCACAAGATGAGAAATCCCTGGGAAGTTGCAGACACCAAATCAATGCTACTAATCTTTAAGAATCTGAGAGAAAGGAAGAGATGCTTGAATCCCGGAAACTGGCCAAAAAAACACTTCAATTTTCCTAGAAGTGGAGCAATCCTGGGCAGAAATCTAGCATGATTTGTTAAAGGAAAGATTTGCAAACATCCCAGAGAGCTAGAAACGATCACCCAGAACTGATATTGACTCCCTAAGAATTACGTACAGATGATCTCATTTCCTTTTTGACAATTTCCCTAGGCTCTCAAGGTAGGAATGTGGGGTACTTGTTAAGAATTGCATTTGTCTCTGAATAACAGAGACCAAAAGAAGAGTGCCCTTAACAGTCTCGTGCAATCAGAAGTCTAAAGGCAGGTCTCCAGCAGTGGCTTCAGAGACTCAGGAACGTCAGGGCCAAGGTCTCTGTGGTCGTCTTCACTTTTCCCTCATGGTTACAAGGTGGCTACACCAGCTTCAGCATCACGTCAGCCTTCCAGGCAGGAAGAAAGGGGAAGGGCAAAGAGTAAAGGATCTGAGCCTGCCTTCCCCTTTAGGCAGCTCTCCTGGAAGCTTCTAGGAATTCCTACATCCACCTCATTGGAGAGAACTATGTCACATGGCCGCTGCTATTCACAAGGCAGGCTGGGAAATCTAGTTATTATCTTGGCAATTGGGTGGTAAACTAGTAATCTCTAGCAATTTCTGACCATGAAGCAGACAATGGATCCAGGTTTCAGCAGAACCTTTGTAAAAGAACTCTCTAGACATCCTTCGAGAGACTACTGAGGATATTGGCTGGGGTTTAGAGGTTCCTAGTAGATTAATAACTGGCTGAATCCATTAAGAGCAGATTAAGGAGTTGATATCATCTGGAGGAGGTCTTTATTGGAGAACCTAAGGGTTCTTAGTCTTGATTCTATTGGGCATTTTTAATTAATGATGTGGATGAAGAAATAGAAAATCCACTTATGTGAATCACAGATGAAATAACAGCAAGAGAGAAAAAGTGTGATGAGGTTGGCTGAAAGACTTGGTATATAGAAAGACCTTGGCAGCCTGGGTGGGGCCAAATCTTATGAAGTGAATCAGTACAGGCATAATGGAGGGCCCTGCCCTGGCATGCAGAAGCAATGGCCCAAATTCAGGATGGGGGAGCTCTTGCTAAGCATAGCAGTTCTGTAAGGTCTTGGGGCTTTTAGTTGACCCTTGGTTTTATATAAATATGCAGGGTGATGTAGTCCCCCAAATTCAGTTTGCCATAGGGCTGCAATGAATAGAAATAGCACAAGGGCTGAGATTCATGGCAGAGAATGAGAATTCAGTGGAAGAAAGCTGTCAGATCCAAAGGCATCCAGGTGGGGACTCTTCACCCTCCTTAAAAATGTTTGGGGACTTTAGGAAGAGTATTTGGTTTTCTAATGTACAAATGAAGGGGACTTAAGGAAATGAGAAGCACTCATCTATGGAAAATTGGAGGACTTGAAGCAATCCAAGGCACTGACCAAAGATAGACTAAGACGTCCTTGGAGGTGGTGAGTTCTTGTCACTAGAAGTATTTGAGTTGGGGAGGGAGGCAGCAGAGATGATTTAGGCATTAGGTGAGTGGGTAGATTTGTTGCACCATAATATAATCCCCTCGAGTTCATAAGGCTCTTTGGTTCTCCAGATTTCCCGATGGTTCCTGGGACCACTTGGGTGAGGGGAGGTACTGGTCATGGAGGTAGAGGAGCTGCTGACCTAAGGCTCTCCAGAGGCTGAGGAAGCTCTGAGTCCTCCCGTGAGGGCTGGAGCCCTGGGATGAAATGCAGTGCTTCAAGCCAGCCTGTGGGTTTGACCACAGAATTGTCCATCGAGTCAGAATGGCCATCAGCTAAGCCAGGGGAGGGTGAGGAGTCAGCAGCTCATCCTAGGGCCTTGAGCTGTCTTGGGAACGGGAAGGACTGGCTCAGGGCTGGAGATGCCCAGGTGCGGTCGGGGCTGTGGTTTGTTCCTCTGCCTCATTGTGGGCCTTGCTGATCATTAGACCACACAGGTAAGATTATGGGGGTGTAAGTGAAAACTCCACTTACGATACTTAAACGTTTACAGAGTCTCTACTGTTTGCAGGTGCTGTGATGGGAGCTGGGGTGCCCACCAGAGTCCTCATGTTTGCCTCCTTGTGGGGTTGCTGGGGAAGGTGGGCTGGTGACTCTGAAGATGCACATCTGCTGGGCCCAGCCAACCCTTTAGTGGAGGCAGACAGGGTGCATCAGCTACTTGGCATCTCCCCTTTCCTGTCTTCAGCCTGTCTCCCGCACAGATTAATTGCAGTTTCCCGGCGGTGTGCTGCTTCCCTGTTCTGGCATGTGTGGGAGTGGGGTGGGGGAAGTGGTGCAGCCATGCTGATCTGAACACTGCATGGGCACAGCTGGCAACCTGCACGTGCCCTCATTGGAAAGCGATCCATCAGCCGGCAGTGGCGCTGCCATCCAGGCCTGACTGCAAGCTGGCACCCCTGAGATTCTTCAGTTGTGACAGGGGCCTCTGGACTGGGCCTTGCAGCACATACCAATCCCAGCAAAGTGGCTTCTGTAGGGCTTTTGGAGAGTGGGGGAGCTTTGCTTGACCTGGCCCTTCACTCTTGCGGACCATGGGGAAAATCCCATGCTGGGGGCGGGGGGGGGGAGTTGTACATCGCAGTTTGGGATACCCCAGAGGGGAAGGGGCACTTCTTGAGTGGGTCTAGCTCCTATTTTCAGCTCCCCAGAGCAAGAACCCCAAGATAATCCCATGGGGATGCAGGGCTGAGATGTGGGGGAGGACCAGGCAGGCATGGTCCAGCCAGACCAGGGCATGAGCTCAGGTGGAAGGGCAGGTGTGAGGGCCCTGCTCTTTCCAAAGGCCTCTCATTGTTCTTGCTCAGGGGCCAATCTTCCCCCTTCTCTCCTCCTTCCTCCCAAGGTCTAGATGGGATTAACTGGGACTCTTAGGTTTGCAGCAGTGGTTTTCTAACTTGAGCATGTGCCAAAGTCTAAAGAGGTTGTTAAAATGCAGATGAGTGGGTTTCACCCCCAGCATCTGTGACTCAGTAGATCTACGGTGAGGTCCAAGAATATGCATTTCTAACAAGTTCCCAGGTGGCACTGAGGCCGCTGGTCCAGGGACCACACTTTGAGAACCACTAGTTTAGAGGCGGGCCAATGTCCTCCTGAAGCCCCCTAGGACTTGGCAGAAGTCTATGCTATTCTGGTTTCTTCAGGCCTCTAGTTCCTGCTTAGTTTTATGGTTGTCTTCCCACTGCCTGGGCTGTCCCTGATTTGACATTAGGGGTAATGTTCAGTCCTTCCTATGACAGACAGGAGTCCCAAGCTGTGTGAGCAGCAGACTTTGGTGATGGTTGGGGCAGCTGAAGCAGGATTTCCACCAGAGCAATGTAGCCAACCAGAGTTTCCATCAGGCTCTTCCTGCCTGGATGGCCCCTTGGTCACTTTGGTGGGGTCTTCAGTGTTTGTCTCTCTCCCGTCCTATCTCCAGGTCTGCTCGTCATCTCCAAATGCCTGCTCATTCCTTATGAAGAGCAGCTAAGGCTCTGTGGCCTGCTCCCCTGCTGACAGTCCTTCAGAGTCTCTCCTTCTCTCCCAAGCAGCTCATCAAGGCAGTTTTCTAAACAATAGCAGCTCTTTCCCTAAAAAAGAATTTAAGGACCATCAGCTACTTTCCCCCCACCTTCCACATAGTTTAAAAGAGGGTGCTGTGAAGTGGTCTCCCATGTATGGAACCAAAAAGACCCTTTCTTTCCTCTACTAAGGATGGGAAATAGGTTTAGCCAAAAAAGTGTTTTCCAAGAGGTGGGATTTTGATGTCCAGGGGACATATGGGAATGTCTGGAGATGTTTCCGATTGACACGGCTTGGGGGTGGGGGTGGGTGATGCTGCTGCTGCTCCTTTCGTCTAGTGGGTGGAGACCAGGGGTGCTGGTAAACACCTTATAGTGCACAGGTGGTCCCCCACCACACGGGATTTTCCAGTCCTTTAAAATGTCAAGAGTGCCTGGGCAAAGCAAAGACAAGGAGAGGGTAGAGGCTGAAAGAGGGAGTGATTTTTTTTTTCATTCAGTGACGTGGGCAAATCAGGCAAAATTTAGAAGCTAGGCAGGTGCCACAGTCCCAGGTTTGGGCATTTCTGACGCCTGGAGCCATGGGAAACCCAAAGCACCTATGGCTTTGAGGGTCTGCCAGAGGCAGGGGTTTGAGAAGGGGCTGCAGCCTTAAGCTCTCACCTTTCCATGCTCTGCTTTCTTGCAGCCTTGCCATTGGTCTAGTACAATGGCAGAGGCACATATGGCTGGGGAGAGGGCACTGGACCCCTGGACACTCGGCATGCCCTCTCCCCACCCCCAAGGCCGTGTATCACCTGCACGGGGCTTAGTTTGCAAGCCCTGTCTTTAGAGTTCAGACTATTTAATGCCTCTGCCTTTATTTGCTCAGTGTGCAGGGGGCAATGAAAATCAGTTAATAGTATTTTCCTCCTTTTATTGAATATCTGTTGTGGGTGGGGCACTGTGCTGGGCTCTTTGATTCTCAGTTTTCACATTCATAAAAGGGACATAATAATTGTTCCCTTCCTTAAAACGACTGTTTGAGAGGTACTAGAGATGGTGTGTGCAAAATATCACACCAATCAAGGCTAGCCCCCTGCCCCCTCCCCGTCTGGCTCTGACTTATTAGTTGAGACAAGTTTAGCTGCAATTGATTCTCAGAAGAAGCTGTTCAGAGAGGAGAGTCTTGGGAACAACTTGGAGTCTTCCTCTCCTCTTCCATCCTACCACTGGCTAAGGATAAAAGAGACTTTCTCTCCCATGTCCTTAACCCCATATGATCCCAAAGGGATTTTGCTCCTCTCATCTTTTGTTAACATCAGGAGCTGCCTGTCCTGGGTCCAAGATGAAGACCCCAGGCTACGCACATCCCTTTCTTTAGGTGAGAAACTCAACGTCATCTTCCCTCTCATTCTTCCTCCTGGGGCGATTCCATGACTCTGTCCACAGCTGCCAGTTAGCCAAAGGGTGTCTTGTGATGGCAAAGTGGTCCCCCAATTCCCTAGAGTCCTGAGGGGGAGCCAGAGGCCTCTGACACCTCCAGGGGCTTGAACTCGCTGAAGGACCCATCAAGCTGAGCCCCAGTGATTGTGTACGACCACAGACCCCCAGCGAGCGGTCCACTCTCCATTCCCACTCACTACCCTCTGCAAGGCTTGTCTCCCATACCACGCATAGGCACGTGCTCATGCTTAGCACTCATTCTTGTAAATTCCCCCCAAAACCATTTCCCCCTTTCCTGCCCCTAGTGAGTGGGACTCTGTAATTACAGAAATAGTCCTGAAATCTCTAGATGAAACAGAAGAAGATGCCTTAGCACAAGTGACCTGCATTTTCTTCTAGGCTCTGTTCCTTGCACAATTTACATAACATTAGCTCCCTGACACCTCCCAAGCTTGTTTATGGCCTTGACCAGGTCTGTACCGATGGCTGAGCCACGAAGTATGTCCTAGGCAGCAGTGTGTTTCCAGGCTCTTCTGAGGGTGAGCCAGTCCCAGGACAACTGTGATGTCAAGGCCAGCTGGTATGGACGGTCTCAGATGGAGCCTCTTCTTCAGCAAAAAAATATTTTTCTATTTTAAAGAGGATGATTTTAATACACATAATTCTCATTAAAGACAAGGGTGGTTGGGTTCATCACTTTTGCTTTCTGTGACCTTCTAAAGAGGCGTGGAAGGTGGAGCTCACACGCCTAACCACACCCTGATGAAGACCAGGGCTCAATGTCTTAGTATCGGGGCAGGAGATGGAGGGTCGGGGTTTTGCAGGCTGGTCTTGACCAAGGCCTCGTGGTAGCCCCGACTCGCCCTCCTCACGGCCTCAGAGGACAGCAGGCCCAGCAGCCCTCTCTGTGAACCTTGCCAATTTCTCTTTGCACCAACACATCACTTCAAACCAGGGGCCCCCACCAAGGCTCCTGCTGCTTGCTGCCAGGCACTCCTGATGACTTCAGCTAATTTCCGAGTCTGGAAACACTGTTGACACTGTGATTTCTGAAATGTGAAAGGCGTTCTCTCGTTGTGCCATCTGCGGTGTGTCTGTCTGAGCCAGGGCTTCCGCTGCTTCTCTGCCCCCTCGCAGCAGCTCTCACTGTTCCGTCATCATCTCCTGCAGCTAATTGCTCCAAACTGACAGGGAGGCTTTTCTGCATTTAGAAGAACAGGGAAAGGGAACTTTCTTGCTGATGTTTCCAAGTCAAGCATGCCTTTCGGAATTGCAATTTGATCTTTCGGTTGGCGAGGGGTGGGGTGGGAGTCTACCCTGGGCCAGGGGCAGCACCTGGGAAGGGAAAAACCAGACGTGGAGAGGCCTAGG
>PVIY010060386.1:0-11654 GCA_004026745.1 Myrmecophaga tridactyla
GAAAATATGGCCTATAAGCAAGCAGCTATCAAAACTTTATCTAATTTAAAAATATAACTTAAATACTCATAAGTAGTTCAAAAGAAAATGCTCCCCTCTCAGCATATCAAAGAACATGCCCACTGACCACCGGCATAACTGGTTTCAATGTTTCCACTGCTCAAATCATGGAAAAATTAAATAAATGTTCCTCTGGTTAAAAAAAAAAAAAAAAAAAAAAGAATGGCTGCTATTAAACAAACGGGAAGCTAAAAATGTTGGAGAGGATGTGGAGAAATTGGGACACTTATGCACTGCTGGTGGGAATGTATAATGGTGCAGCCACTGTGGAAGACTGTGTGGCGGTTCCTTAGGAAACTAAATATCTAGTTGCCCTATGACCCAGCCATAGCACTATTTGTTATAGCTTCAGAAGAGCTGAAAGCAGTGACACAAACAGACATTTACACACTGACGTTCATAGCAGCATCATTCACAATCGCCAAAAGAGGGAAACAATCCAAATGCCCATCAACAGACGAGTGGATTAACAAAATGTTGTATACATATGATGGACTATTATGCAGCAGTAAGACAAAAGGACGTCCTGAAGCACATGACAAGATGGATGAGCCTTGAGGACATAATGCTGAATGACATAAGCCAGAACAAAAGGATAGATTCTGTATGACTCCACTTTTATGACCATGGTAAAGGTAAAATCAGAGGCTTAAAATATAGAATATAGGGGACTTAGACATACATAGAGGCTAGAGATGGGTGAATGGTTAGCTAATGAGGTTGAACTCAAATGTAAGGGAATAGATAGAAGTAAAGGCAGTTCACTAGTGGGTCTAGAAGCAATATTATCATATTGAAGGTGAACATGATTGAAAGGGGTTGTATGGACCTATGTGTCCTACTGATTAACCCTACAAATATAAATAAGTTCTTGCATGAACTACTTCAAAGGTATGAATCTTGTACAAAGAGCATCTAAGTTCAGGGTATAGAGGGAAACTGCTATCACACGCTATGGGCTATGTTTAACAGGAAAACACCAGCAGTACCACAGCAACACCAGGGGTAAATGATGGGGGAGGGACAAGAGTTAAGGGGAGGTTTAGATTTCCTATTTGGTGAGGGTGTGTTTATTGGTTATCTTTCTCTTGAAACAATGGAATTATCTAAAATTGAGAGTGTTGATGGACTGTGGACTTTGGGCCCTCTATATGATGCCTGATGCATGCAGGTGGCTGAAGGATGCACTGACTGAGAAGTAGATTGGCAAATGATGGTGTATACATATGATGGAATATTGTGCTGCTAGAAAAAGGAACGAAGTTTTGAGACATGCAACATTGTGAATGAACCTGAGACATTTCGTGAGTCAAAATAAGCCAGAAACAAAAGAGCAGTTATCGTATGGTTTCCTTTAGAAAATGCTTATCAGAAAACAGGGGCCTAGATTGTAAGCTCTTATAGCAGTCACATTTAGTCTGGAGTGGTAATTATTATTTCTGGATTTTGAGAGACTGTTTTATACATGTATCACCTGGTATTTAGAGATAAAAATGAAGCTGATCAGGTCGGCATTAAGATAATTCAGAACACAGGGTAAGGAAGACATTGTCTATATTTTAGAACCTCTCCTACTCTTTGATACCAAAGGAAGAAAGGTTTATTTTGTCTGGAACCCAAATTTTCTGTAGCACATAATCTAACAACCTGTCTGGGCAGCTCATTTAAACAACTGAAACACAGGGAGCCCAGAATAAGAATGAAAGGCCATTCATTCTTATGTACAGCTTTATGTAATGCCTGGATATATCCTAGAATATATTAAGCAGATAGTAAAAAAAAATTGGTAAAGTCCCTTGAGGGATGGGAGAAAAAATATGGAACTGGTAAACTTTACCACAGAGAATCCCCTGATATTGTGTCAGACGTTAGGGACACCCAAACGAATAGACTGTGCCCTTGATCTTGAGGCTTACTCTTGTGAGGCTTATGTATGCAGCGGAGAAGCTTAGCCTACCTGTAGGTGTGCCTAAGAGCTACTTCTGGAGGACCTCTTTTGTTGCTTGGATGTGGCATCACTCTAAGCCCAGTTCTGCAAGTGAAATCATTGCTCTCCCCCCTACGTGGGACATGACATTTCAGAGGTGAAAGTCTCCCAGGTGGCATGGGAGATGACTCCCAGGAACGAGTCTGGCCCTGGCACCATGGGATCAACAATGCCACCCTGAACAAAAGGGCGAAAAGAAGTGTAACAAGTAAGGTATCAGTGGCAGAGAGAGTTCAAAGAGTCGAGAGGCTACTTTGGAGGTCACTCTTAGGCAAGCTTCAGTTAGACAAGGCTATCTACCATAACTTGCCAAATCCCAAACAAAACCATTTCAGCCAACAAAACAAAACAAAACAAAACAAAACCAAGAAAAACCATTTCAGCCCATCTTAAAGACACCTAGGGCAATATATAAGATTCAACAAAGGTTCCATGCACTAGGGTAACTTTCCAGAAACCTACAACCCCCCAGATGGGTTCCTCGACCAGTTAAGTCCAGAAACCTGGAGGGGCCAGCCTCTCCAGAACATCAGCTAGTTCCATCTCCCTACTCCTTATTGTTGACAGCCTCTTACAACATGAAAATGTTAGAATGGGAATGGCCACCCTGCGAGGACTGGGTGAGCAGACTGGGCTGACTGGCTCTGGCAAGGGCATGTTCCTGGGAGGCACAGGAGGAAAACCCACTTATTTGCAATCTACTGGGATTTATAACCCCCTCCCCCAGTTTTGCAGCTCTGGCTGCCTTCTGAAGCTTTCGGAGGAGAAAGCGAAGCCCCAGCCTGCTGTCCCAGGTGCTGATCCCAAAGACCAGCTAACCAAATAGGCTATACTTGGGTGGTTCCCAGAAAACGAAGACCTACAGGCCTGTTATTCAGAGGACACAATGCACGTTGATTCACAGCTGCTGCTGTCATATTTACAGTCTGTTGCAACCAATTCAGTGGTGGCCTATTAAAAAAAAACCTCCAAATTTAAGGAGGTAAAGGAGAAAGCACATCTCTGTCCCCAGAAGATATGCTGGGGCCATGCTGGGCTTCTGCTGCCAGAAGGGATTCATCATTAGAGATGATGAAACGAGGTATTCTCACCAATTCATACTTAGTCAACCCATAATATTTTTTTGTCCCAATAATGTTGCAAGATGTAAACAGTGTATTTATTCCTGCACAAAGGTTTTTTTTTTTCTCTCCAGAAACCACATTCTTTTTTCCATGGAGAATATGCCCAACTCTTAGCAGCATATCTTTGGAAGCTAGGACTACAGCAGACTCTCATTTTCTTCTTGGATACATTTCTATAGGGTTCAAGTTTTCTAACCACAAACTATTAACTTGAATAAGCAATAAAATCCTAATAAACATGTCCCAGGTTGCATCTGTTATCCCTGCAGCCCCTGTCTCTAGGGGTCCCACGCCAGCCGGTGTACTCCCCCTCCCCCCAGCCTGGCCCTTACCGATATTTCATGCCCGTGTGCCGGGCGGTGCAGCCATCCAGGGAGAGGCCGTGCATGTGGAGGAAGCTCTCCATGTTCCTGGCCTGGGCGGCTGCCCGCACCTCCCGCAGCCGCTGAAGCTCCAGCGCGTCCGTCTGGCGGACGGGGTGCAGGGCCCAGTCCGAGTGGCACCTGCTGCTCACACTCCTCAGACTCTCGCTGTACGTCATGGACAACATGGTACCGCCCAGCCCCGGAGCCACCACTGTCCAGACGGGAAGTGCCGGGTAGGTCATGGATTAGAGAGCTGCCGCTGTCCCCTGTGCCCCAGGCTGGACGGCTGGCCCAAGGCAGGGGGTAGCTGCAGCGAGGTGCCTTCCAGTGCCAGCGTTCACCGAGACTCTTGGGTCCTGGGGAGGGGGCCTGCCCTGGGTGTTGCACCCCTTGACAACAAGATGCTCGATTCCTCAAAGCAGCACTTGCCAGGCACTCTGGTGAACCCACCCTCCCCAGCCGCTGGCCACAGGAAACAAGCACAGGCAAAGCTGCATTCAGGAGGTGGGGAAGCCAAACTTGAAAGGGTACCAAGTAAAAAGAGAAGCTCAGAGAGCGTGCAGCGAGCCTGAGTCCCCAAATGCAGAGGCCCAAGGGGAGTGAGGCATGGCCTCACAGCATCCTCCTGGAGGGACCCTCAGGGTGAAACCAGGTCGAGGGCTGTCCTGGGGGAAGCAGTACAGGTACCTGGGGGACTTGGCATGGCGGCGGGGACCTTGCCTGCTGCCTGAACATACTCTAGTATGGCCAGGCCAGGGGACTACAGTCCCCATGCTAGGTGGCCACCACCTGAGGAAGGCTCCCTGGGCTCATAAGCCTTGTGAAGGACAGCACCATCCACACAGTCTCTGCCCAGAGAAAGCATCATTGCCATGGCGGAGCCCACTGTACTCCATGATCTAAGATAACCAACTATGTCACAATCCTTAAGCTTCTGCAAAGAAAGACTGAGCAGAATGCACAGGAGTGCCGGGGCTGCCTGGGAAGGAGTTAAGTTGGGATGGGAACTTTCAAAGCTTAAGTGGTAAGAACCACGCCAAATAGATGGTCATCCTAAATAACTACCCTTGGAAACTAAAACCCAGATAAATGTCCATTGACCATCCACACAACGGAAACATGCCCAGTTGTCAGGCCTCAAGGTGTGGGCTGATCGGCAGGGAACCCCAAAAGAGGGGGTGGGTTAAAATAAAGGCAAGGAGAGAAATGAGACAAAATAAAGTGTCAGTGGCTGAGAAATTTCAAACAGAATCGAGAGGTTATCCTGGAGGTTCTTATGCATTATTTAGATATCCCCTTTTTAGTTAAGGTGTATTAGAGAGGCTGGAGGGAAGTGCCTGAAACTGTAGAGCTGTGTTCCAGTAGCCGTGTTTCTTGAGGATGATTGTATAATGATATGGCTTTCGCAGTGTGACTGTGTGATTGTGAAAACCTTGTGTCTGATGCTCCTCTTATCTATGGTATGGACAGATGAGTGAAAAATATGGATAAGAAATACACAAGTAATAGGGGGAAAAAGTTAAAATAAATTGAGTAGATTGAAATACTAGTGGTGAATGAGAGGGAGGAATAAGGGGAATAGCAGGTATGAGTTTTTCCTTTTTTATTTCTTTTGCTGGAGAGATGCAAATGTTAAAAAAAATGATCTTGGAATGAGTACACAACTATGTGATCATATTGTGAGCCATTGATTGGAACCATGTCAAGAAAGTTTGTATGTTTGTTGTTTATAATAAAAATATTTAAAAAAACAAACAATCGCAAAGGCACAGGGAAAAGGTTACCATTTGTGCTCATTTTGGCACTTACAGGCGAGTGTGTAAGGTTGAAGTGGGCACTTAGAGATGAGTGTGTAGATATTCATTCAGGTACTTACAGATGAGCATGTAAATGCTTATTTGGGTATTTGAAGACGAGAGTATAAATACTCATTCAGGTATGTACAGATGAGAGCGCAAACGTTCACTCAGGTACACAGAGATGAGTGTGTAAATGCTCATTCAGGCACCGAGAGATGACTATGTAAACTTCATCTAGGCACTTGCTGATGAGTGTGCAAATGCTCACCTGGGTACTTACAGATGAGTGTGTAAATGTCCACCCAGGTATGTACAGATGAGCATGTAGATGAGCATGTATAGATGAGTGTGTAAATGTTCACGAGGGCAATTACAGCTGAGTGTGTCAATGCTCATTTGTGCACACAGATGTGTGCAGATGTTCACCTGGGCCCCTGAAGATGAATGCTGCACCGTGGCCATGGACATCCAAGCCTTGGAGTATATTTGGCCAGCCAACAAAGACCTAGTTGTGGGGGCAGAGCAGGCCCCCAATCCAGGGACCCCACCAGCACTGCACTGCACCCCCAGACTCGACCCAACAGTGCCATGAAGCCCTCGTCCTGCAGGAGGGGCAGCTCAGATGTGGAGCTGCCACTGCAGCCGGGTTGGCCGCAGAGGGGGTCCTGGAGGCCTGGGTTGGAAAGGGAGCAGCACTGCCCCATGCTACGGCATGCGTGGCAACAAGCCCTACCAGCCGGGGAAGGGGCCGCGAGGGTTGTCTGGGGGGCTGTCTCAGGGCTGAGGGTGGCACTGCCCTGGAGGTGCCCTGGGCTGGCCCCTCCTCAGGTGAGCTCTACAGGCTCAACTCTGCTGGGCCTCCTTCACAGGCCAGAGCAGGGCCCCCAGAGCTGGGAGTTTGGGCTGAGTCCAGGGGTCTGGAGGCTCAGGTGGGGTGGGCTGAGCTGACCTTTTCACACTCTGGTCTGAGGAGCCTCGGGGCTTTGGAGGTTTCCATGCCAGTCTGCCTGTCTGTCTGTTTCCTCCTGGGCCTGCAGAGTGGAGACGTCCTTCCTGCCCACTTGGACTCTGCCAGGCCTGGGGCCTGGCTCACAGCAGGGGCCCAGAAATGCTTGTTGAAGAGCACCTGACCGAGGCGGGGAAGGTGGGCTTGGGGTAAGAAACTAGTGAGCAAAGAGATGCTAACGACCCCTTCCAGGGGAAGAGGGGGGCCGTGCACCTGCCACCCCGGGCCAGGGCTGGACGATTTGGAGGCAAATTCTCACTTCCCCAGCTGTCTATGCTCAGAGACGATGCCAGCTGCAGGGCTCTTCCTGGAGAGTGGGGCCCAGCCCAGACATGCGCTTCCTCAGCCAGGCATAGCCGGGCCGAGATCAATAGCCATTAGCTCTCAAGGCATTGCCCACAAGGAGCCCCCCAGGTCTGCTGGCTCTGGAAATACATCCTGGGCCCAGGTGGTGGGTGGGTGTGGCTCAGCACCCGGGTTCTGGACTGGCAGCCTTGTCTCCAGCTCTCAGTGTAGCCCTAGCAAGCACCCGGACCACTGCAGGCCTCAGTGTTCACATCTGTGAAGTGGGCTGAGCAGAGGCCCGTTGCTAAAGGCTGCCGCGAGGATGCCCTGAGGCTGGGCACGTGGCTGTGCAGCTGGGACCCCGAAACTCCTACCAAGGCTGGTGTCATGGGGGGTGGGGAGGATGCCCGGGGGCTGGCAGGTGGCCTCCCGGGGGTGCTGCGTGAGCTGGGGCTTGAACGACGGGTGAGCCAGGCAGAAGGCAAACCTCGCTAGAAAATGTTTAGTATGAGGAGATACAGATATTCCTGACAGCTCCTGCCTCGCAGAGAATACTGAGATGGGCCGTGGGTGAGGGCTGGAGATAGGGGCTGGGCAGGGATAAGAGCGTGAGCAGGAAGGAACGGCCCCCATGTGGCTGGGATCGAGGGGCTGCAGGCCGCCTGCCTGAGGGGTCCTTCAGGCACATTCGTGGCCCTGGGAGCAGGCCCGTGGGCTGGGTCACCTGCGGCATGGTGGCCCCCGAGATCCTGCCTGGGATGGACCCCAGGTGCCTGGGAGCAGGCCTCAGCTGAGAAGAAATGGGGTGTGGGTGAGCACGGCCCCCCACCCAGGGAGGGAGAGTGAAGCGAGCAGCAGAGCAGAGGCCTGGCACCTGGAGTGGCTCTGAGGGTCAAGGCCCACAAAACACGCACCTTCATAAGAGCCTGGGGTGGGGGTGGGGGGTGGAGGCCAAGGGAGAGGGTGGAGGGGCGTGCGTGGATGGCAGAGGGCACTCAGAGGGTCACGGGGGCTACCCCAGACTGTCTGGGTGGGAGAAGGCAGAGCCTGGCTCCCCTGGACTCGGAGACCCTTCCTCCCACTGGGGCCCTGTTCTGGGAGGGGGGGCCCCTTGGTGGGCGCCTGCCTCGGGCCCCTGGCAGCTCCAGGGCTCCAAAGTGCAGCAACACCAGCCTCTGATTCCCAGTTTCCGGGCACTTCCCGCCACCCTGCCCCTGGCCTCCAGAAACTTCAACCCCTACCCAACAGCTGTTGCTAATTATGTGGTACCTACAAGTTCTTTCCTGCAAGGGGCCTGCCTTTTGCAAATCTATTCCTGTAGATTGGGGGGCTCCGGGGAATTCACAAAAATTAGCACCATGACGTGAGAAAATGAAACCAAGACATTAGCCTCATTAAATCGGTAGGAGCAGCTACCACCCTTAAGAGCGCGGCGCCTGGAATTCCTTAATTGTGGTCCATTCACTGCAAGTCACCAGGACGTCAATAAAGCACAAGACCGAGGAGGAATTCAAATGATGACATCTGCTTTGTATTTGGAGAAAGGAGCAAAAGTCCTTGAGAGCAGAAACACAAAGGGAAGCTGTGTCATTCCGGAATGCAGCTCTACAATGCACGGCAGCGCGTTAGTACACGACCAAAATCGCTTTTCACCCAAGACGGCTCCAGCAAACCCAGGCCCGATCGAGCAGCCCCCTGCCTCCCAGGCATGTGGTTTCCTAGACTTCTCAGACAGCAGGCAAGCCTCCCTGACAGCGTTCTCAGGAAAACTCAAAAATGCGGAATCTCAATCAATTGTGAACCCGACAAGCGATGAGCCTGACACCTGTGTCTCCAACAGACGGGAAAACAGACATGAAGCCAGCCACCAGCCCTCGGCAGTTCGGGAGGCAAGCACGCCCAAGCAGGAGATCAGCAGCGGCCAGTGCTGCCAGGCCAGCCGCCCGCCCCCTTTCCTCCAGCACTTACTTCCAACGTACCTACAGCTGCTTGGGTTTTTTTTTGAGGTTTTCTGCTATGAAAATGTAGAGGGTCTAATTCCCGAACAGCCAAAAGCATCCCCAAACACCATCTCCTCTGCTACTGCAGCTCCCAGGGACGACAGCGCCCAAGCAGCGTCCCCACCCCAGAGGCAGAAGGAGAGACTCACCTGCTGCCTTGGGCTTCTGCACATTAAAAGGACAGAGGCTAGTTCAGGCTCGCCAGATGCTCTAAGGATCTGGCGCAGCAGAGCTTTCATTAGGGGAGTGTCACTGCAGGACGTCAGAAACAACTGGTGAATGAGACGGGTCCCACAAGGGCTGAGTTTTGAGTCGGTGAGTCCATTAGCTCTATTAGGGCGTTTGCATCTCGCTGAAAGAGGCTAAATTATTCAGGAGTGCCTCTTCCCCTAAAAGCCTGTGAAGTGCAGTTCTGCAGGCCAGCTCTGGGATGCAGGGTCGCAGTCTGGCTGCGGGGTGGGGGTGGGGGGCCGCGGCTGGGGACCTTCCCTTCCCGCAGGCACAAATGGCCCCATTGTCTCCCCCCAACCCTACTCCAGCGAGCCAGCAGACCCCCGGAGCAGCAAGAGGAAGGGGTAGTCGGTGCTGCCTGCCCCAAGTTCCACCCAGGAGGGCTGGGTATGTGTGGGGGGACACAGAGCTTGCGGCTTCCCACACTACCCCCCAATTCCTAGCTATGTCTGTAGCAGGTGAGCCACTATCCCCACATTGGTGACTGCCCCCCATGGCTGCCGTTTCAGGGTGCCAAGAGAGGCTCAGCATAGCATCGACTTCCGGTGGAAAAAGTGCACCAGTGCACGTGGGATTTGGAGGAAGGCTGAGCTGTCTGTCCTATGGCAAACCCACAGACCTCAGCAGGGGACACCTTGGGGGTGAGGGTGGAAAATCGTTACTCCAGGCCTGGAGTAGGACGTTAACTAAATGGGGAGGCTGGGGGAGGCCCGGGGCTCGGAGGTGACAAGACACAGGCCATCATTTGTAAGAGCCGTGTATGTAGCTCCCTGGTATCTGCCACTTGTCAGCTCCTGTGGGTGGGGTGAGGGTGGGTGGTCATCAGCCAACGTGCTCTAAACGCGGCCCGCCTCCCTCCCCCGGGCCAGCTGCTCCTCTGCTAGTGGGGCCTCCTTCTCAGCCTCCGCACGTCTGAGCCCCTCCGCCTCCGCGCATCCGTTGCCAAGCCCCATGGACTCAGCTTCTGATGTCTTTCTCATCTACTTGTATTGCTTTGTTCCCAAATCTCCTGCTAGTTTGGGCCTCCTCCTCTTCTCTTGGCTGTTTTCTGGCCTCCTTACATCCATGATTCTTTCCCCCAACCCATCTTACTCCCTGCTCCAAGGCTTCCTTTTATGGCAGAGGTCTGGTCACTGTCCTGCTCAAACACCATCAATGGCTCCCCAGTGTCCACTATATGAAGTCCAAGGTCCTTTGCTCGGCATGCAAGGCCCTCACCAACATGACCTGATCTCTCATTATGCTCCCTCATGTCCCCGACAGCCCAGTCCACAACCACATCCTGTTCTCTGTCCACACCTCCGTTTTGTGCCTCAGGCTGTTGCACCTACTGGAATGTTCTTCCCAGTCTCTGGGCTGAATCCTGCCCAGCCTTCAAGGTCCAGCTCAGGACCATGCCACCTTCTTCATGAAGCCCTCCCTGCCTCCTCAGTGGACTAAGACACTCCTCATCTGAACCCAGGCAGCTCTTTGGACTTCTTCCATCCTGTTTTGCATTCTAGATACCATGAGAGTTCTCTGGGTTCCAGGGAAGGTTATGTTATCTCTCCTGGTCCTGGTCCTGGTCCCCTCTCTGTATCTGTGAGCCTCACCTCCTGACCCCAGCTCCTCCCGCTGATGGGACGAGTCTATATTTCCTGCATGGCCATGGTCACTTGCTTTGGCCCAGAGAAGGTGAGAGAGTGACAGTGTACCAGCTCTGAGTGTGGGCCTTGAGAGGCGCTGCCTGCTTCTACCGCTCCTGTGCGCTGTGGCCACCTGAGGAGGATGGACCCGGGAGAGCTGCTGCCTGGAAGGCTGGGGGGGGGGGGGGCTCGGGAATGGCTGGCCCCGACCAACTGCTTGGACACGATCCCAGGGGCAGCACAGGAGATGTGAGACTTGGCTCTCTAACAGAGCCCCTGTGCAGAGAACGCTTTGCACTCTGGGTTGAGAGGGTACTTCCAGGAGGCTCCCAGAGGGGAGGGCGATGGGCTGGGTGTGAGGGTCCTGCAGGCTGGGAGTGGTACCAAGCGAGTGGGACTGCTTTCCCTTCAACTCGCTTTGCCTGATGCCTGGCTCCACCCTCCTGTGAGCTCTCTGCACCTGGGGTTTTTCTGCCCACCTGTCGCCCTCTCTGCACTCCTCCTGGGGAACAGGGAATGCCATCTGTGGGTGCCTTCAGGTGCTAGCTTGCATTCACTGGTCAGGTCTCAGGACGAATGCCATACCTTAAGATAAACACTTCATCCCAGGAAAGGATTCGCAAGGCCAAGTTCACATCTATTTCAAGTAAAATCTTACACAGCCAAAAATCCAGGGTCATCAAAGAGTTGGCCGCCTTTTCCGGGGCCTGTAAGGAAGGCACTGGTGCCGCAGTGGCCCACAGCCGCCATCAGGGGTGGGAAGGAAAATGCCACGTGGAGAAGCCAGAGCCGACCCCAATGCTCGCTGGCCCAGCTCTGCCCCCAGTGGGCATGCACCGTGCAGGGCGACTGGTTCTGGGCAGAGAGCTCCCGTAAGCCTGGAGCCCAAGACACACCACCACATGCCAGTACAGCCCTGGGAGCTGCTGCCGAGAGCTGCACGAACCCCATACGGTCCAAAGGTCAGCAGTGCTCACTGACCCCTGGGTCCCGGCCTGTGCTGACATTTTCCCCATGGGAGGGAAAGTAAGCCCTGAAGGTAACTTCCTAGAGTCAGTGACTTTCCAAGAACTAAATGGTGGCCTAGAGAGAGGAGGGGGCTCCCCAAGCGGCCCCAGCTGCTGTGTGAGCTGGTACGGAAGCCTGGGCCCCCTGATGCCCCTGTCTTGAGG
>PVIY010060387.1:0-11653 GCA_004026745.1 Myrmecophaga tridactyla
CAGCCTCTGCCCACCACTTCTCCTCAGCATAGGAGACCTCTCCAGATTCTTCTTGAGTGCATTCTTCTTATGCACTCTATCAACATAAGATAGAACATAGGTCGAGTCACAAAACTAATCTCAATAAATTAAAAATTATTGAATCATTCAATGTATATTCTCTAAACATAATGGAATGAAGCCAGACATCAATAATAGAGGGAGAAAGGGAAAATTCACAAATATATAGAAATTAAACAACATACTCTTAAACAGTCAATGAAGTAAAGAGGAAATCAGAAGCAAAATATATGTTGAGGTGAATGAAAATGAAAATACAACATATCAAAACTGATGGGTACAGCACAAGCAGTGCTGAGAGGGAAATTTGTAGCTCTAAATGCTAAAATACAAAAGACTAAAGACTTCAAATCAGAGACCCAACCTCAAAACTGGAAGAACTAAAAAATTAAGGGCAAACTAAACCCAAAGTGAGCAGAAAGAATGAAATAACAAATATTAGAGTAGAGATAAATGAAATAGAAAAACAATGGAGAGAATCAACAAAACCAAAATTGGTTCTTTGAAAAGATCAATAAAATCAACAAACCTTTAGCTAGACTACAAAGTAAAAAAGAGAGAGGATACAAATAACAAAAATTAGAAATGAAAAGCAGCCATGTTGTAGTAAAAGGATTATATGAGAATACTATGAATAACTGTATACGAATAAATCAACCTCAACCAAATGGACAGATTCTTAAAAAAGATGCAAACTATCTGCATTGACTCAAGAAGGAATAGAAAACCTCAATAAATCAATTACCAGTGAAGAAATTGAATCAGTAATCAAAAACCTCCCAACAAAAAAAGCCCAGATGAGATGGCTTCATAGGGGATGTTATAGTTTGCTATCTGCTGGAATGCAACACACCAGAGACGGATTGGCTTTTAATAAAAGGGGATTTATTTTGTTAGTTCTTCAGAGGAAAGGCAGCTAACTTTTGAGATTCTTTCTTACATGGGAAGGCATAGGGTGATATCTGCTGGCCTTCTCTCCAGGCCTCTGGTTTCCAACAACTTTCCCCAGGGTGATTTGTTTCAACATCTCCAAAGGCCTGGGCTGAGCTGCAAGTGCTGAGATGAGGTATGCTGAGCTGCTTGGGCTGTGCTATGTTGAGCTCTCTCATTTAAGCACCATCCAATTAAATCAAACATCATTCATTACAGCAGGCACGCCTCTTAGCCGCATGCAGATGTAATGAGCAACAGATGAGGTTCACGTACCTTTGGCTCATGTCCATAGCAACAGAACTAGGTACCTTCACCTGGCTAAGTTGCCAAATGAATCTAACTACCAGGGGAATTCTACCAAACATTCCAAGAAGAGTTAATTCTAATTCTGCTCAAACTCTTCCAAAAAAATTGGAAAGGAAGGAACACTCCAAAACTTATTCTATGAGGCCAACATCACCCTTATTCCAAGCCAGATGAAGATATCAAGAGAAAAGAAAACTACAGACCAACAACTCTTACTTATATAGATGCAAAATACCTTAACAAAATACTAGCAAACCAAAGCCAACAGCATATTAAAAGAATTATACATCATGATCAAACGTGATTTATCCCTGCTATGGAAGGTTGGCTTCAACATAAGAAAATCAATTGATGTAATACACCACATTAACAGAATGAAGGAACAAAAACCACATAGTCATCTCAATTGATGAATGAAAGGCATTTAACAAAATACAGCAGGCTTTCTTGATTAAAACACTTAGAACGTTAGGAATAGAACAAAACTTCCTCAACATGATAATAAAAGGTTTATATGAAAATCCCCCAGCTAACTTCCTATTAAATGGTGAATGACCGAAAACTTTCCCTCTGAAATCAAGAACAAGACAAAGATACCCAATGTTATCACTCTTATTCAGCATTTTACAGGAATTTCTACCAGAGCAATTGGGCAAGAAAAATAAATGAAATGCATACAAATTGGAAAGGAAGAAGTAAAACTTTCCCTATTTGTGGATGATCTGATCCTATATATAAACAACACTGAAAAATCCACAACAAAGCTCCCAGAGTGAATAAATAATTCAGCAAAGTGGCAGGATACAAGGTCAATACCCCCAAATCAGAAATATTTCTATACACAAGTAATGAGCACTCTGAAGAAGAACTCAGGAAAAAATTCCATTCAGAGTAACAATGGAAAGAATCTAATATCTAAGAACAAGTCTAAGAATGTAAAAGACTGTGCACAGAAAACTACAAAACATTGCTAAAAGAAGTTAAAGAAGACCTAAATAGATGGAAGGATATTCCATGGATTGGAAGACTAAATATTGTGAAGATGACAATCCTACCCAGAGCAATTTATAGATTCAATGCAATCTCCATCAAAATTCCAATAACCTTCTTTCAGAAGTGGAAAAGCCAATCATCAAATTTATATGGAAGGGTAAGGGGCCTGGAAAAGCTAAAGCCATCTTGAAAAAGAAGAATGAAGTTGGAGGATTCCATACCTCTCAATCTTAAAACTTATTACAAATCCACAGTAATCAAAATAGCATGGGGCAGTGCAACAGTGCCTCAGTGGCAAGAATTCTCACCTGCCGAGATGGAGACTCGGCTTTGACTCCTGGAGCCTGCTCCCTGCTCTGCCTCAAAAAGAAAAAAGCAAACAGCATGGTATTGGCACAAGGACAGACATCAGATCAATAGAATAGAATTGAGAGCTCAAAATAAAACTTCTTTTGCAGCCAACTGGTTTTTGACAAGGGGGCAAAGACCATGCAATTGGGAAAGTATAGTCTCTTCCACAAATGGTGTTGGGAAAACTGAGCTTCCGTTTACATAAGAAAGAAGGACTCCTACCTCACACCATATGTAAAACTGAACTCAACTTGGATCAAACACCTTACTATAAGAGCTACCACTATCAACCTCCTAGAAGAAAATGTAGGGAAGCATCTTCAGAACCTTGTGTTAGGCAATGGTTTCTTAGACTTTACACCCAAAAGCACAAGCAACAAATGAAAAAATAGATAAATGGGACCTCATAAAAATTAAAAACCTTTGTGCCTCAAAGGATTTAGCATGAAAGTAAAGTGTCAACCTACTCAATTGGTGAAAATATTTAGAAACTACATATCTGATAAAGAATTAATATTGGAATATATAAAGAAAACCCTCAATTTTACATAAAAAGACAAACAACCAAATAAAAAAATTGGCAAAATACTTGAACAGAGATCTCTCCTTAGAAGATATGCAAATGGCCAAAACATACATAAATATGCTTAACACCATTAACCATCAGGGAAATGCAAATCAAAACCACAATGAGATATCATTACATGCCCATTGTAATGGTTGCTATTTAAGAAATGGAAAATAACAAGTGATGGATAGGATGTGGATAATAGGAACACTCATTCACTGTTGGTGGCAGTGTAAAATGGTGCAGCCACTGTGAAGACAGTTTGGCCCATCCTTAGAAAGCTGAATTAGAGCTACCATGATCCAGCAATCCCACTTCTAGTTATATTCTCCCCAAAATTGAAAGCAGGGACTTGAAAAAATATTTGTACACAGGTGTTGAAGCAGCATTATTCACAATTTTCAAAAGATGGCAGCAACCTAAGTATTCATCAACCAATGAATAAACAAAATGTGGTTCATACATACAATGAAATATTATTCAGCTGTTAAAAGGAATGAAGTCCTGATGCATGTGACAATAGGGATAAACCTTGTAGACATAATGGTGTGTGAAATAAACTAGACACAAATGGACAAATACTGTATGATATCACTCTTTTGAAACAATTAGAATAAGGAAACTCAGAGCGTCAGAATCTACAAGATAGGTTACAAGAGGATGGGGTGGGAATAGGGAGTGGGAAGTTAAGGCTTAAAATGTACAGGGTTCCTATTTGGAATAATGGAAATGTTTTGATAATGATGGTAATAATGGTAATACAGCATTCTGAATGCAATTAACCATATTGAAATATATATTTGAACATGAGTAAAAAGGGAAATGTTAGACTGTATATGTGATTACAGAACAAAAATTTAAAAAATCCATGGAACTACACTACAAAAACAGTGAACCCTAAGTTAAACTATAGACTTTAATTCACAGTACATTTATTAAAATGTGCTATCATAACCTGTAACAAATGTTCCACACCAACATAAGGCTTTGGTGGTATGGTGGTATAATACCATCAAAATAAAATATCCTGTATTTTATTCATGATTATTCTATGAACCCACAACTTCGCTGATGAAAAGAAAAGTTAAGAAGAATGCAATTTCACAAGGTCATGCCCATGACACTTGTCAGACCCATGACACTTGTCAGACAAGATATTTGTAGCATCAGAAAGTCATGTGAGCTAATTGTGGTTCACAAGAAAAACAATACAGCTTGGAAGCAAATGAAATGGTTACATCTGGGGCTGACTATTGGAACAACATGATTTCATCCCCAAACCTATGTTGGGGACAACTAAAGTGAAAGCATAAAACAGTGTCAAACAGAGATTCAAAACAGAGTCCTAGAAGTTGTCTGTATTTTAAAGAAGTAATGGCTAGTGACATTGTTCTGCAAGCAAAGATACAGAATCCACAACTGCTTACTCCTTAGTTCTAAGACACGCTTTTCCTTTACACAATAACCTAGGAAGGACCTTGATAAATGTTCGCTATTATCATTGTCAGGAAAGAGAGGTACACAGTGGCTGTAGGATAGATAATATGGCAGACTGTGACTTAGTCTAGGCAGGCCAGGAATGTGCTTTCTCAGGAAATGTGGATCACTCTAAGATGGGAAGAAAGAATAGATGTTAATTAGGTGATTGAAGGAAGCAGTGCAGGCCACAGGTTCTTAGTCCTAGTTGCACACTGAGCTCACTTGAGGAAACTTTCAAATACCCATGACTGGAATCTACCTCTAGAGAGAGATTCTAATTTAATTGACCTGGGGAGAGTCTTTGGTATTTATAAAAGCTCCTCAAATAGTTCCATTATACAGCTAGAGTTGAGAACCATGATCCTAAGCAAAGGATTCCTTATGGGAGAGTAACATGTGTGAGGACTTGAAGGAAGGCCAGAGTGGCTGAGGGCAGAGAAGGCTGGATTCTGTAGTCTGAGATGATGCTGAAGAGACATATGGGCAGAGGTCAACCAGATAGCAGCATGGAGGTTATGTTACAGGTTTTGGTCTGTCCCTTTTGAAGACAGACAGCCGTGAGAGTTCTCACAGGAATTGAGACCTCAACCAAGGGTTGGCACTGTTAGGATTATTGACTTAGTATGAGGAAAGAATTCAAGGACTAGTCAGTATCTATAGCCAAAAGTATTTTAATAAGTTCTATGCCAGAGAATTCTCAGCTGGAAGCTGCAGAGCTCTAGGAGTTCTAGGCTGGATGTTGTAGAGCCCCAGAAATTTTTTGCTGGATGCCTGAGGGCCACGGGAATTCTCAGAGAAGCCTAGACCCTGGCCAGGTTCTTGACTCAGCTGCAGGAAACTCAGCTGCAGGAAAGAACTCAAGGACTAGTCAGTGTGTACAGCCAAAGAATCTAAAGACTAGCCAGTGTGTACTGTTCAAAACTTTAATGTGTAGTGAAGGTACATGCTCAAAGATGAGTGTGGGCATTCTCCAAAGGAGGAGAAGAAGTCTGAGGTCAGCATCCTTGCATTATAAAGACTTAGAGCTGCCCTTCCCCCTTTGGCTATGCTGATAAGGGATTGATAAGCTGCACTTTTCATTGGTTCTTTTTAGGTGCTGACCTGAGTGAGGACTAGGTGTGTGCATGCCAAAAGAAATTTTGTGTTATGGGGTTTAGGGTTACTTCCCCCTCCCTCTTTCTCTATGTAACCTGCCTCACTTTGGTGAATTATTGGACCATTCTGATGATCATTTGCCTTTGGAGTTTCATCTTAAAACACTATCTTCTGCCTGCAGAGGCAGATTTTCCAGGTAGTTAAAGAAGTTTAAGCTTCAGTGTCCCTCTTGATATACCAGCAATGGGTTCATTTGATCCTATATTTTTGTGAAATTTGCAAAAGTAAGGTAGTTTTGCTGCTATATGATAAGATCCCTGTCTCCTACCCTTGCAGCTTCCTTACTTTAAACTTCCTTTGTGTTGGTGGCATTGAAGTGGGCATTTTTGAGAAACTGAATTGAGGATTCATTTAATTTAGACTTAGTGGGATGTATTTAATTGTTTTGCAGTCATTTCAGTGTGTAGTAAATTACTGCTAGACATCCCTGTGTCGGAATGTCTGCCAAAAGGACTGAATCCTCTTACAGTGCTGATGTAGGTAACACACATTGTTGCAAGTCCCAACTAACTCCCTTTTTTTTTCCCAATGTATTTTCTTCTCAAAGTTTTCTCCATGCCTATTAACTTGGCTAACGAGTACCTCACATCTCCCTGCTTTTCCTCTGAAGGGACAAACTAGGGGAAAAAAAGAGAAATGAAAGGCCTGAAAAGGCTCCTGCCTTGTCTTATCAATCAGGTGTAACTGAGAGTTACCCACGCAGAAGCTCTGCCCTGCTGCCACATCCAAGACCCTATGCAGTGCTTGCTCTTATACTTGGACTTATTCTTATATTTTTGTATTTATACTTAAACATAATGGTTTATGTCCTTTTTATTTATTCACACACTGATTTCCAAACAGAGCTTGCCTCCTGTGAGTATACTGAGAACAAAGCAACAAACTATATGGCTTATTTATAGACCCATAAGGTAAAAAGAACTCTCCAAAGCAATTGACAATCAGACATGATCAGATGTGTAAAACTGTAGCCAACATCTCACTGAGGGAAGGGGCAGAGCATTAAATATAATAGAGTTAGGATCATGGAAAAAGCTGCGAGATAGGATGTGAACTCACTTCTAAAGGAATGTAAACTAGCAAATACATAGCTGACTTAAATTACTCATGAGAAGCAAAATCAGGTATGAGACAAATCTCAGAATAGTCAAATAATCCAGTGGTTTATGAGATGTAGTTTCTGGAATGCATTGTGACGCAGGAGAGAGTTATTTTCTATCAGAAAATTGTCCCTTATCGGTGTCTGCCCAGACTTGCTGAATCTGACTCACTTTGTAAGATTTTCCAATGCAGAGACAATCTTTCTTCTTCTTCTAATACCCCTTTTTATCAAGGTGGAATTTTGGGTTGCTTCATTTCATGACCACAGGCCAGAGAAGAGCTGCATTCAGGGATCTGAGTTCCTTACTGGAAATTCTTGGTAGAGACACAGAGGTGTGACGCCCAACAAGGGGCTGCCTTCCCTGTAAAGCCTGTCTAAAGCATTCCTCCCTGTATATTAGGTGTTTGTCATCATGCTTGCATGTTTTGTTTTCCTCATGAAACTTAATATCTGAAATTATTTTGTTTATTTGTTTACTTTGGGAGTAGCAAACTGATGGTGAGGAGTGGAAGATGCTGATCTAAGCTGCAGGCTGATTGTCTTTGGCCAGAGAGGAGATATAAATTTTGAATCTGAATGTCTTTAGACAAGTAAGAACTTCCAGGTTCAACACGATAATCCCCATTTCCAGTAGTCTCAAAGTTGGCTTCTTCATACATCTGAATTCTCTGCCTAGCCCGTGAAGGCATTTAAATATGGGAATTGAGGTTAGCTGAAAACAGGTTTCCTGTATCAGAATGTTAACTCCATGGGAGCAGGGGCCACATCTGTACCCTGGCAACTAGGCCTTCAAAAGTATGTGTTCCCAGGATAGAGTGAGGAGCTTTTCTTCCTGACATCTTTTAACATGTTATACCTATAAGAGGAGTCTGGCCTCTCCATACTTTCATTTTCACCTATAGAAGGACTGAGTGATGCAGTGTAAATGGAATTGAGGGAGCAATGAGAGAGGCCCTGTTAAGATTCTTTTGGAGAACCCAATCAACACTCTCTAGACAGTGAGGAATTTGCTTCTAGCCAGATTTTTGTAAAGGACAGAGCTGCCACCTTAAATGAGAAATAAGTCTTGTTGTTGTAAGGCTCTGCTCTGTGGGAGTTATGTAACCAGGCATCATTGGCAGAATGATGACCTTCCTTCCTCAAGATGTCCACACATACACGTCCTAATTCCCAGAATTTATGAATGTTTCACCTTAAATGGCAAAAGGGACTTTACAGATGTGATTAAATTAAGGACCTTGAGTTAGGAAGATTATTCTCACTTCTCTGGATGGGGCCAAAGCGTTCACCAGTTTCTTCATAAGATAAAGAAGGAGGCAGAAAGTGACACATCAAAGCAGAGGTCTGAGGGATGATATAGCTGGTAAAGAACCATGGACCAAGCGAGTTGGACAACCTCTAGATGCTGGGAAAGTCAAGGAGAGCCTCCAGAAAGGAATACAGCCATGCCAATACCTTGGTTTCAGTCCAGTAAGAACTGTTAGACTTCTACCCTTCTGGACTATATGTTCTTAAAACCACTGTTTATGGTCTTTTGCTACATCAGCAATAGGAAGTATACAGTTAGCCAATATTTACTGAACATCTACTATATGCCAAGAACTGTGCTATGTTCTCATAATAAAATATAGACATTTCTTTAAACACAGTTTAGTAGGGAAGGCAAACACTAAACAAATGTTATAAGCAAAAATTAAGCAATCATAGGTGTGCAGAATGCTGCAATAGAGAAATACAGGGGACTGTAAAATGAGGAAAGGTAAAGTCTAGGGTGACAGGAAAGAGATCTTTCTAGCATAATGTTGAATAGTAGTGTTAACAGTGAGCATCCTTGTCTTGTTCCAGATCTTAAGGGGAAAACTTTCCATTAAGTCCGATATTAGCTGTGGGTTTTTCATATTTGTTCTTTATCATGTTGAGGAAATTTCCTTCAATTCCTATCTTTAAAAGTGTTTTCTATCAAGAAAGGATGTTGGAGTTCATCAAATACCTTTTCTGTGTCAATAGATATGTTAAGCAGTGGTGCATTACATGACACATAAAAAATTAATTTATTTTTATGTGTTGAGCCACACTTGCATACCTGGAATAAAACCTATCTGATAATGCTGGGTAATTCATTTATTGTGATGTTGGATTTGATTTGCAGGTATTTTGTTGAAGGTTTTTGCACCTATTTTCCTAAGAGAAATTGGTCTACATTTTTCTTCTATAGTATTTTTATCTGGCTTTGGTATGAGGGTGATGGCCTCATAAAAGGACTTAGATAGTATCTTCTCTTGTTTACTTTTTTGGAAGCATTTGAGCAGTATTGGTATTAATTCCTCTTGGAATGATTGTAAGAATTCACCTGTAGGCCATTTAATCCTTGGCTTCTATTTCTTGGGAGGTTTGTGATGACTGATTCAATCTCTTTACTTGTAAAATATGTCTTTTGATATCTGTTATTTCTTCTAGAATCAATGTGCACAGCCTGTGTGTTTATAGGAATTTGTCCATTTCATCTAGGTTGTCTGATTTGTGGGCACAGAGATGGTCATGATATCCTCTTAAAGTCTTTTTTTATTTCTGTGGGGTGATTAGTACTGTTCTCCCTCATTTCTGATTTTATTTATTTGCATTTTCTAATTTTCTTTGTCAGTCTAGCTAATGGTTTGTCAATTTTATTGATATTTTTAAAGAACCAACTTTTGGTTTTGTTAATACTTTCTATTATTTTTTTCTATTTCATTGATTTCTGCTCTAATCTTTGCTATTTCTTTCTGTTTACTTTTCCTTTTTCTAGTTATTGCAGGCGTGCAGTTAGTCTTTGATTTTAGCTCTTTCTTCTTTTTCAATGTAAACATTTAGGAACATGAATTTCCTTCTCAGCACAGCCTTTGCTGCATCCCATATGCTTTGATATGTTGTGCTTTTGTTTTCATTCACTCAAGATAGTTACTGATTTCCTTTGCAATTTCTTCTTTGACCCATTGATTGTTTAAGAATGTGTTATTTAACTTTCATATATATATGTATTTTCCCATTCTCTGCCTGTCATTCCATTATGTTCAGAGAAGATGCTTTGTATAATTTCAGTCTTTAAATTTATTAAGTCTTGTTTTGTGACCCAACTTGTGGTTATCCTGGAAAATGATCCATGAGTACCTGAGAAGAATGTATATGCTCTTGTGTTAGGGTGCAGTGTTCTGTATTTATCTGTATGTCCAGTTCATTTATCATATTATTCAAATTCTGTGTTTCCTTATTGATCTTTTGTCTAGATGTTTTATCTGTTGATGAGAGTGGTGTGATGAAGTGTCCAGCTATTATTGTAGATATGTCTTTACCTCTTTCCAGTTTTGCCAGTTTTTCTCATGTATTTTGGGGTGTATAAATATTAAGATTGTTTTTTTCTTCTTGGTGGATTGCCCCTTTTATTAATACATAGTGTCCTTCTTTATCTCTCATGACAGCTTTTGACTTAAAGTCTATTTTGTCTGACATTAGTATAGTTACCCTAGCTCTTTTTTTTGTTTCTATTTCATGGATTATTTTTTTCCATCCTTTCACTTTAAACCTATTTATGTGTTTGGATCGGAGCTGAGTCTCTTGTAAACAACATATAGTTGGATTGTACTTTTTTATCCATTCTGCTGACCTGTGTCTTTTGAGCTTAACCCATTAACATTCAGTGTTATTACTGTAATAGCAGTAATTACTTCAACCATTTTGCCCTAGGTTTTTATATGTTTTATGTACTTTTTTCCCTCTTTTCTTTTATTGCAAACTCTTTTTCTGTATAGTTGATTTTTTTGTGATATATCTGACAGATCCTTTTCTCATTTATATTTCTGTATCTTTTAAAAATATTTTGTGGTTACCCTATAGTTTGTATTATGCAACCTACATCTATAACCTACTAATTTGAAAAGATACCAACTTAGCTTCAATAGCATACACATTCTCTTCTCCCATATCCCTTATCTTCCCGCTTTATGTTGTTTTTGTCCCACATTATCTCTTTATGTTTTGTATGTCTGTTATCAGGAAATATGTCTTTTCTTGTTCAATTGTATTGTTACTCTTGTAGGAATCAAAGAGTTGAGTTGTATATTGAGGATACAGTACTAATATTTATGATGGCCATTTCTTCTTGGTGGATTGCCCTTTTTAAAATATATAATGTCTTTCTTTGTCTCTGTGCTGGTTTGAACAGAAGTATGCCCCCTAAGAAAAGCCATGTTTTGATATAAAACCCATCCCTTAAAGGTAGAATAGTCTCTAGTCAATACTGTATGTTTGAAACTGTAATGAGATCATCTGCCTGGGTGATGTGATTTAGTCAAGAGTGGTTGTTAAATTGGATTAGGTGACGACATGTCTCCACCCATTTTGGTGGGTCTTGATTAGTTTCTGAAGTCCTATAAAAGGGGAAACATTTTGGAGAACGAGAGATTCAGAGAGAGTGGCACTATGAAGCAGAGAGTCCACCAGCCAGTGACCTTTGGAGATAAAGAAGGAAGATGCCTCCCGGGGAGCTTCTTGAAACCAGAAGCCAGGAGAGAAAGTTAGCAGATGATGCCGTATTCGCCATGTGCCCTTCCAGCCGAGAGAGAAGCCCTGACTGTGTTCACCATGTGCCTTCTCACTTGAGAGAGAAACCCTGAACTTCATCGGCCTTCTTGAACCAAGGTATCTTTCCCTGGATGCCTTTGATTGGTCAC
>PVIY010060388.1:0-11628 GCA_004026745.1 Myrmecophaga tridactyla
CTCTCTCATTTAAGCACCAGCCAATTAAATCAAACATCATTCATTGCAGCAGGCATGCCTCCTAGCCGACTGCAGATGTAATGAGCAACAGTTGAGGTTCAAGTACCATTGGTTCATGTCCACAGCAACAGAACTAGACACCTTCACCTGGCCAAGTTGACACCTGTCCCTAACTACCATGCCACCCAAACGGGTGGAGACATGTCACCTAATCCAGTTTAATAACCACTCTTGATTAAAACACATCTCCAGGGAGATGATCTAATTACAGTTTCAAACATACAGTATTGAATAGGAATTAGAAGAAACGGCTGCCTTTACAAAATGGGATTAGGATAAAACATGGCTTTTCTAGGATACATACATCATTTCAAACCAGCACAGAAACCTTCCCTCCAACAAAATTCCAGACCAATATGTCTTTACTAATAGATTTTACCAAACATTTAAGGTAGAGATGACATCAGTATTATACAAACATTTCCATCATCTAGAAAAAGAGTAAAACTTGCTCAACTCATTTTATGAGGTCAATATAATCCTGATACCAATACCTTCCTTACAAAGATATTACAGAAATTTGCTGGATAAAAGGTGCAAAAATAATCTAAAACAAAATGCGAACAGACCAATTCTAGAGATAATCCTTGATACTGTGGGTGGGCCTCATCCAATTGGTTAGAGGCTTTAAGAACAAAGAACAGAGGATTCCAGGGAAAAAAAGAAATTCTGCCTCAAGACCATAGAATCAACTCTCAGAATTTCCAGACTGCCATTTTCCACCACAGATTTCTGACTTAAGACTGCAACATCAGCATCACTGAAATTTCCAGCCTACCAATCTGACCTATGCCTCTCATACCTAAGTTGTGGGAACCAATTCCTTAGAATAAATCTCTAAATTTATTTATACATATATCTGGTGCTTCTGTTTCTCTGGAGAATCCTGACTAATACAGTAGACATATAATGGAGTTTATTATTTGAGAAGGGATATTTGGCAAAAAAATGACAACAAACATTATATGTTCTCCCTTTGAGATTGGGAATGTGACAAGGATGTCCACCATAGCCAATTTTATTCAACATTCTACTAGAGGGCCAGTGCAGCAAAGCAAGAAAAAGAAATAGAAGGTATAAGGACTGAAGAGGAAGAAACAAAACTTTATTTATAGATGATATGGATATGTACATAGAAAAGGTTGATTGTAAATGTTTGGAAAGAGTTAATGGTGACGGTAGCACATTATTGTGAATGTAATTACAGTGCTGAATTATGTGTGTGAATTTGGTTGAAGGGAAGTTTAGGACTGTGTATGTCACTAAAAGGAAAGCTAGAGGATAAAACATGGGATTGTATAACACAATGAACCCTGTTGTGGACAATGACTGTGGTTAATAGTACAAATACAACAATGTTCTTTCATGAAGTAGAACAAATGTATGTCACTATTACAAGGTGTTAACAATAGGGTGGTGTTTTATTTGAAAGGTGCTGAAATGCTATATACCAAAAATGGAATAGCTTTTAAAATGGGGAATTTATTAAGTTGCAAGTTTACAGTTCCAAAGCCATGAAAATGTCTAAATTAAGGCACCAACAAGAGGTTACCTTCACTCAAGAAAGGCTGATGAAGTTTGGGGGTTCTCTCTCAGTTGTGAGGGCACATGGTGATGTCTACTAGCATTCTCTCCTGGCTTTTTGTTTCATGAAGCTCCTCCAGGGGTGTTTTTCTTCTTTATCTCCAAAGTTCTCTGGCTGTGGGAGCTCTGTTGGTTCTGGTTGTTCTCATGGCTCTCGGGGCTCTAAATGGTTCCTTTTTATAGGGCTCTAGTAAGAAACCCTACCTTGAATAGGTGGAGCCACATTTCCATGGAAACCATCTAATCAAAAGTTATCACATCTCCATGGAAACAATACAAAACATCCTACCCAGCAATAAAGAATGAGGAGTAAAGAACTTGGCTTTTCTGGGGTACACAACAAATTCAAGCATCACAGGTAGTATATGGGAAAAATTCACCTAGTGCAAATATGGTCTATAGTTAACAGTAATATTTTAATATTCTTTCATCGATTGTAACAAGGTACCACACCAATGGCTAAGTGTCAATAATGGAGGATATAAGGGTATGGCGTTTTTCTTTTTGGAGTGACAATGTTCTATAAATGATTATGGTGATGAATGCACAACTCTGTGACTATATTGAAAGCCTCTAGTTGTACATTTGGATGGATTGTATGGTGTGTGAATATATTTCATTACAACTACTTAAAAAAAAAAAGATGTCAATCTTCCCCAAACTGATAGATTCAATTCAATCCCAATAAAAACCTTAAAGGCTTTCAGAGGGACCTACAAGAATATTCTAAAATTTGTAAGAAATGCAAACTTCAAGGAATATCCAAGGCATTCCTCAAGAAGAACGAGGTAGAAAGACTTGCTCTATCACATGTAACAACTCACTATAAAGTACATTAATTAAGCAGTTCAACAGAGATAGATAATGATAGGCATTGAGAGACAAATAGATAAATGGGAGAAAACAGAACATAGAAACAAACCCTCACATCTATAGAATCTAGATTGAGGACAAAGGTGGCACACAGAGTTACAGGAAAAAGATGGTGTGATGGATGGGTTCTGGCGTCAACTTTGCCAAATGATTATGCCCAGTTGTCTTGTCAGGCAAGCACTGACCTGAGTGTTGGCTGCAAGGATATTTCTCAGCTGGTTGATAAACCAGTGTATTAAATCATTAGTCAGTTGATTGCATCTGTGGCTGATCACATCTGTGATCAACAAAGGCATGCTTCCCACAATGAGATAATCCAATCAGTTGAAGGGTTTTAAGGACGAAGATAGACTCTTTTGCTGCTTCTTCAGCCAGTGAGCCTCTCCTGAGGGGAGTGTCCAGACACTTCATTGAAGCCACTAGCTTCACAACCTGCCCTACGCATTTTGGACTCTTCCATCCCCACGGTTGCATGTGACACCTTTATAAATCTCATATTTACAGATCTTTTCTATTGGTTCTGCTTTTCTAGAGAACCCTGTCTAACACAGCTTTAATCCTAATTCAATACTGTAGGTTGGAAACTTTCTTTAAAAAGATTTTTATTGACAAAACAACATACAAACAGAAACATTCTTTTTTTTAATTGACAAAACATAACAACATACAAATACGAATATTCTTAACATATGAATATTACATTCTTGGTATATAATCAATGACTCACAATATTATCACATAGTTGTATATTCATTAGCACAATCATTTCTTAGAACATTTGCATCACCCCAGAAATAGAAAAAAAAGAAAAAACAAAAACTTATATATATCATTCACCTTACCCCTCCCTCTCATTGACCGCTAGTATTTCTATCTACTTAATATATTTTAACCTTTGTTCCCTTATTTTTTTTCTATACCCCTTACCATTCCCTTTCACTGATCACTAGTATTTCAATCTACTCTATTTTAAAATTTGTTCCCCATATTATTTATTCATTTTTAAGCCTTTTGTTCTACTCATCTATCCATACCATAGATAAAAGGGGCATCAGACACAAGGTTTTCACAATCACACAGTCACATTGCAAAAGCTATATCATTACACAATCATCTTCAAGAAACATGGCTACTGGAACACAGCTCTACAGTTTCAACACTTCCCTCTAGCCTCTCTAATACAGCTTAAACTAAAAAGGGGATATCTATATAATGCATAAGAATAACCTCCAGGAAAACCTCTCAGTACTGTTTGAAATCTCTCAGCCACTGATACTTTATTTTGTCTCGTTTCTATTTACCCCCTTTTGGTCGAGGTTTTTCTCAGTCCCTTCATGCTGAGTCCCAGTTCATTCCAAGATTTCTGTCCCGTGTTGCCAGGAAGATTTACAGCCCTGGGAGTCATGTCCCACAAAGAGAGGGGGAGGGTGGTGAGTCTGCTTGTTGTGTTGGCTGAGAGACAGTGAGAGGCCACATCTGAACAACAAAAGAGGTTCTCTGGGAGTGACTCTTAGGCCTAATGTTAAGTAGGCTTAGTCTATCCTTTGCAGGGATAAGTTTCAAAGGAACAAACCCCAAGATTGAGGGCTTAGCCTATTGATTTTGTCCCTACTGCTTGTGAAAATATCAGGAATTCTTCAAATGGGAAAGCTGAATTTTCCCCCTTTCTCACCATTCCCCCAAGGGGATTTGCAAATACTTCTTTATCACTCTGGGTTTTATTGGGGCATCACACTTGACAAACTTACAAAATCTCATGCCTATTCAAGGTTCCATGTATTTATGGCATTCAACTAACCTGTCCATATAAGTTATATTAGGAAATGCACTAGTCAAAATATAAATTTTATGCCAAATAAACATTTTTTGCTTTAGTCTCATACAGAAGTTGAAGTTTTAAAATATGAATGATCATCTATTTTCAACACCCTGCAATACTGACATTCCTTTGTTCTTCCTCATGCAAAAACATTTTTAAAATTTGTACATTTAGTCACTATCATTATACACTCTAGGCATTCCTAGATTATACCATCTCAGCCTTTATCATCTATTGTTCCTTCTGGTTTCATGTGTGCCCCCAGCTCTCCTCCCTCTATCAGTCTCACAGTCAGCTTCATTTAGTGTGCTTACATTATTGTGCTACAATCAGGTAGTATTGTGCTATCCATTTCTGAATTTTTACAATCAATCCTGTTGCACAATCTGTATCCCTTCAGCTCCAATTACCCAATATCTACCCTATTTCTATCTCCTGACGGTCTCTGTTACCAACTGAAATTCTCTGAGTTCATTCTTTAATGTTAGTTCATATCAGTGAGACCACGCAGTATTTGTTCTTTTGGTCTGGCTAATTTCACTCAGCATAATGTCCTCAAGGTGTATCCATGTTGTTACATGCTTCATGACTTTTTTCTGTCTTACAGCTGCATAATATTCCATCATATGTATACACCACAGCTTGTTTAGCCACTCATCTGCTGATGGACATTTGGGCTGTTTCCATCTCCTGGCAGTTGTTAATAATGCTGCTATAAACATTGGTGTGCAAATGTCTGTTTGTGACCTTGCCTTCATGTCTTCTGAATAGATAGCTAGCAATGGTATTGCCGGATCAAATGGCAATTTTATACTTAGCTTCCTGGGGAACTATCACACTGCCTTCCAGAGTGATTGTACCATTTTACATTCCCACCAACAGTGGATAAGTGTGTCTCTTTCGGGCGGCTGCCGTGGCTCAGCAGGCAGAGCTCCGATCTGCCGTGCTGGAGGTCTGGAGTTCGATCCTTGGTGCCTCCTGCCCATATGCAAATTTAGAAAAAAAAAATTAAAAGTGTGCCTCTTTCTCTACAACCTCTCCATCACTTGTCATTTTCTGTTTTATTGATAATGGCCATTCTGGTGGGTGTGAGATGATATCTCATTGTGGTTTTGATTTGAATTTCCCTAATAGCCAGTGAAGTTGAACATCTTTTCATGTGCCTTTTAGCCATTTGTATTTCCTCTTCTGAGAAGTGTCTGTTCATGTCTTTTGCCCATCTTGTAATTGGGCTGTTTGTCTTTTTGTTATTGAATTGAACAATCTCTTTATATATTTGGATAGTAGACTGTTATCTAATATGTTGTTTCCAATACTGACTCCCATTGTGTAGGCTGTCTGTTTACTTTCTTGACAAAGTTATTTGATGCATAAAGTATTTAATGTTGAGGAGTTCCCATTTATCTATTTATTCCTTCAATGCTTATGCTTTGGTTGTAAGATCTAGGAAACTGCCTCCTGTTACAAGTTTTATAAGATATTTCCCTACATTTTCTTCTAAAAGTTTTATGGTCTTAGATCTAATGTTTAGGCCTTTGATCCATTTTGAGTCAATTTTTATATAGGATGTGAGATATGGATCCTCTTTCATTCTTTTGCATGTGGATGTCCAGTTCTTCAACTCAACCTGTTCTGTCCCAGGTGGGTTGGCTTGACTGCCTTATTAAAGATTAATTGTCCAGGCCATGGTATATACATACAATGGAATATTATGCAGCTATAAGACAGAATAAAGTTATGAAATATGTAACAATATGGATGGACCTTAAGGACATTATGCTGTGAGATTAGCCAGAAACAAAAGGACAAATACTGTATGGCTCACTGATATGAACTAATATTAGTGAATGAACTTGGAGAATTTCAGTTAAGAACAGAGACTATCAGGAGATAGAAATAGGATAGATACTGTGTAATTGGACCTGAAGGGATACAGATTATACAACAGGACTGATTGCAAAAATTCAGAAATGGATAGCACAATACTACCTACTTATAATAAATAATGTTAGTACACTGAGTGAAGCTGACTGTGAGAATGATAGAGGGAGGAGGGCTGGGGGCACAAACGAAATCAGAAGGAAAGACAGATGATAAAGACTGAGATGGTATAATCTAGGAATGCCTAGATTGTACAATGGTAGTGACTAAATGTATAAATTAAAAAACATTTTTGCATGAGGAAGAACAAAGGGATGTCAATACTGCAGGGTACTGAAAATAGATGGTAATTCATATTTTAAAACCTTAACTTCTGTGTGAGACTAAAGCAAAAAATGTTTATTTGATACAAAATTTATATTTTGACTAGAACATTTCCTAATACAACTTATGTGGACAGTTTAATTGAACACAATAAGTATATAGAACCTTGAGTAGGGCATGGGATTTTGTAGGTTTGTCCAGAGTGATGACCTGATAAATCCCAGAGTGATTTGAACAGTGAATAAAAAAGTATTTGCAAAGTCTCCTTAGGGGAATGGTGAGAAAGGGGGAAAATTCAACTTCCTCATGTGGAAAATTCCTGATATTGTCACAAGCAGTGGAGACAACCAAAGCAATAGGCCAAGCCCTCAATCTTGGGGTTTGTTCATATGAAACTTAACCCCACAAAAGATAGGCTAAGCCTACTTAACATTAGGCCTAAGAGTCACCCCCAGAGAACCTCTTTTGTTGCTCAGATGTGGCCACTCTCTCTCTCAGCCAATACAACAAGCAAACTCACTGCCCTCCCCTTCTCTACATGGGACATAACTCCCAGGGCTGTAAATCTTCCTGACAACATGGGACAGAAATCCTGGAATGAGCTGGGACTCAGTATTAAGGGATTGAGAAAACCTTCTCGACCAAAAGGGGGAAGAGAGAAATGAGACAAAATAAAGTGTCAGTGGCTGAGAGATTTCAAACAGAGTCGAGAGGTTATCCTGGAGGTTATTCTTATGCATTTTATAGATATCCCCTTTTTAGTTTAAGATGTATTAGAGAGGCTAGAGGGAAATGCTGAAACTGTAGAGCTGTGTTCCAGTAGCCATGTTTCTTGAAGATGATTGTATAATGATATAGCTTTCACAATGTGACTGTGTCATTGTGAAAACCTTGTGTCTGATGCTCCTTTCATCTACATTATGGACAGATGAGTAAAACATATGGCTTAAAAATAAATAAATAATAGGGGAACAAATGTTAAAATAAACTTAGTAGATTGAAATGCTAGTGATCAATGAAAGGGAAGGGTAAAGGATATGGTATGTATGAATTTTTTCTTTTTATTTTTTTTCTGAATTGATGCAAATGTTCTAGGAAATGATCATGATGGTGAATATACAACTGTGTGATGATATTGTGAGTTATTGATTATATATCAAGAATGGAATGATCATATGGTAAGTCTGTTCGTGTTTTTATGCTATTATGTTTACAAAATAAATAAATAAATAAATAAAGTTTTTTTAAAAAAAGATCAGTTGCCCATAGGTGAGAGCTTCTACATCTGAACACTCTATTCAATTCCCTTGGTCAGTATATCTATCTTTATGCCAGTATCATGCTGTTTTGACCACTGTGGCTTCATATTACACCTTAAAGTCAGGTAGTGTGAGATCTCTGACTTCATTTTCCTTTCTCAGGATATTTTTAACCATTTGGGGCATCCTGCCCTTCCAGATGAAATTGGTCATTGTTTTTTCTATTTTTGCAAAGTAAATTTTTGGGATTTTAGTTGGTATTGCATTGAATCTATAAAACAATTTAGGGAGAATTGACATCTTAACTATATTAGGCCTGCAAGCCATGAACACAGTATGCCCTTCCATTTATTTAGGTCTTTTGCGATTTCTTTTAGCAATTTCTCATAGTTTTCTTCGTATAGGACTTATGTATCCTTAGTTAAATTATTCCCAAATATTTTATTTTTTTGGTTGCAATTGTAAATGGAATTTTTTTCTTGAATTCCCTCTCGGATTGCTCATTACTAGTGTATAGAAACACTACAGATTTTTGAATGTTGATCTTGTAACCTTCCACTCTATTGTACTCATGTATTAGCTCTAATCATTTTGCTGTGGAATTTTTGGGGTTTTTGGCATATAGTATCCTTCATCTGCAAACAGTTGAGAGTTTTCCTTCTTCCTTTCGAATTCTGATGCCTTGTATTTCTTTCTCTTGTCCAATTGCTGGCTAGAACTTCCAACACAATGTTGAATAACAATGGTGATAGTGGACATTCTTGTCTTGTTCCTGAGCTTAGGGGGAAACCTTTTAGTTTTTCCCCATTGAGGATGACGTTAGCAGTGGGTTTTTCATATATTCACTTCATCATGTTGAGGAAGTTCCCTTCTATTCCTATCCTTTGAAGTGTTTTCAACAAGAAAGGATGTTCTATTTTGTCAAATGCCTTTTCTGCATCAATTGAGATGACCATGTGGTTTTTCTGCTTTGATTCGTTGATATGGTGTATTACATTAATTGATATTCTTATGTTGAACCATCCTTGCATACCTGGGATAAATCCTACTTGGTCATGGTGTATAATTCTTTTAATGCACTGCTGGATTCAATTTGCAAGAATTTTGTTGGGAGTTTTGCATCTATATTCATTAGAGAGATTAGTCTGTAACTTTTTTTTCTTGTAGTATCTTTGGCTTTGGTATGAGGGTGATGTTGGCTTCCTAGAATGGGTTAGATAGTCTTCCCTCCTCTCTAATTTTTTTGAAGAGTTTGAACAGGATTGGTATTAATTTTTTCTTGAATGCTCAGTAGAATTCACATGTGAAGCCACCTGGTCCTAGACTTTTCTTTTTGGGGAACTTTTAAATGACTGATTCAATTTCTTTACTTGTGATTGGTTTGTTGAGTTCATCTATTTTTTCTAGAGTCAGTGTTGGTTGTTCATGCCTTTTTAGGAAGTTGTGCATTTCATCTACGTTGTCTAGTTTATTATCATAAAGTTATTCATAGTATCTTCTCACTACCTCTTTTATTTCTGTGGGGTCAGTAGTTATGTCTCCTCTTCCATTTCTGATTTTATTTATTTGCATCCTCTCTCTATTTGTTTTTGCCAACCTTGCTAAGGGTCCCCATCAATTTTATTGACTTTCTCAAAGAACCAACTTCTGGTTTTGTTGATTTTCTTGATTGTCTTCATGTTCTCAATTTCAGTTATTTCTGCTCTAAATGCTATTTCTTTCCTTTTGCTTCCTTTGGGGTGAGTTTGCTGTTCTATCTCTAGTTCTTCCAAGTAAACAGCTAATTCCTAGATTTTTGCCCTTTCTTCTTTTTTGATATAGGCATTTAGGGTAATAAATTTCTCTCTTAGCACTGCCTTTGCTGTATCCCATAAAATTTGGTATGTTGTGTTTTCAATTTCATTTGCCTCAAGATATTTACTGATTTCTGTTGTAATTTCTTCCTTGACCCACCTGTTGTTTTAGTGTGTGTTATTGAGCCTCCATATATTTGTGAATTTTCTGGCCGTCTGTCTGTCATTGACTTCCAACTTCATTCCTTTATGATCTGAGAAAGTGTTTTGTATGATTTCAATATTTTAAAATTTTTTGAGGCTTGCTTTCTGACCCAGCAAAAGGTCTATCTTTGAGAATGATCCATGGGCACTTGAGAAAGAGGTGTATCCTCCTGTTGTGGGGTGTAATGTTCTATAAATGTCTGTTAAGTCTAGTTCACTTACTGTATTATTCAAGTTCTCTGTTTCTTTATTGATCCTCTGTCTAAATGTTCTGTCTATTGATGAGAGCAGAGAATTGAAGTCTCCAACTATATGGTAGATGTGTCTATTTATCTTTTCAGTGATTTCAGTGTTTGCTTCCTGTATTTTGGAGCACTCTGGCTAGGTGCATAAATATTATGATTGTTATGTCTTCTTGGTGAATTGTTCCTTTTATTAATATACAGTGTCCTTCTGTATCTCTTTTAATTGTTTTACATTTGAAGTCTAATTTGTTTTGTCGGATATTAGTATAGCTATTCCTGCTTTTTTCTGATTGTGGTTTGCATCAAATATCTTATCCCAGCCTTTCACTTTCAACCTATGTTTGTCCTTGGGTCTAAAATGCATCTCTTGTAGACAACATATAGATGGGTTCTGTTTTTTAATCCATTCTGTCAGTCTATGTCTTTTGATTGGGGAATTTAATCCATTAACATTTAGTGTTATTACTGTAAGGGCAGTACTTTCTTCTACCATTTTGCCTTTTGGATTTTATATGTCATATCTATTTTTTTCCTCTTTTTACCTTTACTGATAGTCTTCATTTCTACACTTTCTCCACATCTCTCTCTCCTGTCTTTTCATTTCTGTCTCTAGTGCTCCCATTAGTATTTCTTACAGAGCCAGTCTCTTGGTCACAAATTCTCTCAGTGATTTTTTGTTTGAAACTGTTTTAATTTCCCCTTTATTATTGAAGGACAATTTTGCTGGATATAGAATTCTTGGCTGGCAATTTTTTTCTCTTTTAGAATCTTAAATATATCATACTACTGTCTTCTCACCTCCATGGTTTCTGCTGAGAAATCTATTCATAGTCTTATTGGGCTTCCCTCATATGGAGATGGATTGCTTTTCTCTTGCTGCTTTCAAAATTGTCTCTTTCTCTTTGATGTCTGACATTCTGATTAGTAAGTGTCTTGAAGTATGTCTATTTGGGTCTATTCTGTTTGGGGTATGCTGCACTTCTTGGTTCTGTAATTTTAAGTCTTTCATAAGAGTTGGGAATTTTCAGTGATAATTTCCTCCATTAGTCTTCCTTCTCCTTTTCCCTTCTCTTCTCCTTTTGGGACACCCAAAACATGTATATTCACGTTCTTCATGTTGTCATTCAAGTCTCTGAGTTCCTGCTCTTATTTTTCCATTCTTTTCCATATTTGTACTTTTGCTTGTCAGATTTCAGATGTCCCACCCTCCAGTTCACTAATCCTTCCTTCTGCCTCTTGAAATCTAACATCGTAGGTTTCCATTTTGTTTTGTTTTTTATCTCCTGTTCTCGTCTTTCACTCCCATAAGTCTGTGGTTTGTTTTTTCAGACTTTTGATTTCTTCTTTTTGTTCATCCCTTGCCTTCTTTATATTGCCCCTCAATTTGTTGATTTTATTTTTGATGAGAATTTTTGTGTCTATTCGAATATCCTGAATTAATCTTTTCAACTCCTGTATCTCATTTTAATTATTGGTTTGTTCCTTTGACTGGGCCATATCTTCAATTTTCCTACTAAGACCCATTTTTTGCTGGCATCTAAGCATTTAATTTCCTTAATTAGTTTATTCTGGAGATTGTTTTCATT
>PVIY010060389.1:0-11641 GCA_004026745.1 Myrmecophaga tridactyla
GGGGAGATGGAGTTATTCCACCACCCTGTGGGCTAATTGAGTGTTGCTACTTCAGAGCCAAATCATATACCACAAATGAGAAGACAGAGCAGTAAACACTTGTTGCTCATATTTTTCCCACACTTGGAATTCTCCTCCAGCTCTCCTGCCCCTGATTCCACAGCTTCAAATCTGACCTATTCTTCCAAACATTATTTAAATGTCTCCATCACAGAGACTTCTCTAGCTGCAAATTAAAATTATAAGGGAACAGCTAAATGAAGAGAACATATTTCTGCTCTAAACTTCCACGCAACTTTGTCTGGTCCCTCTTATTTTCTATTTTTTATTATATTATCTTATCTCCCACACTAGACTATGTATTTCAAAGGTATATGGGCAGTCACCCATAGTGGTGGAAGTCAGCTCATATCTGCTCTTACCAATATTTTAATTTTCAGAATTTTGCAAGCCAATTGTTGAACTCTTGGTAGTTTGCAATGGGCCATGGTGGTATGTTTTTGCAATGGAAATCAGCGAACTCTACTAATCAGGGTATTTTCACAAAAGTTGCTATAAGGATTTAACAACCCACATAAAAGACTCTGTGGCATATAGAATGTGCTCACTAAACATTATCATTATTCCACATTACTCATCACAGTCTAAGTAGTAGATCCTCAATAAATACTCAAATGTGTTGAATGGCAAATATCAAGAAATTCAATGAGAAATTTTAAGATATTAATTCTGATGGTAATCCTGGGTTAACAGTAGGCCAAACCATTATCAGGAACAAATCAAATATTTTCCTTGCTGTCTTATTCCTGCTCTAAATCTCAATCACTCTCTCTCACCCATTGTTCTAGTTTGCTAGCTGCCAGAATGCAACACACCAGAGATGGATTGGCTTTTAATAAAAGGGGATTTATTTTGTTAGTTCTTCAGAGGAAAGGCAGTTAACTTTCATCTGAGATTCTTTCTTATGTGGGAAGGCTCAGGGTGATCTCTGCTGGCCTTCTCTCCAGGCCTCTGGGTTCCAACAACTTTCCCCAGGGTGATTCCTTTCTGCATCTCCAAAGGCCTGGGCTGAGCTACGAGTGCTGAGATGAGGTATGCCAAGCTGCTTGGGCTGTGCTACATTGCACTCTCTTATTTAAGCACCAGCCAATTAAGTCAAACGTCATTCATGGCAGCAGGCACACCACCTAGTTGACTGCAGATGTAAATCAGCAACAGATGAGGTTCACGAACCATTGGTTCATGTCCACAGCAACAGAACTAGGTGCTTTCACCTGGCCACATTGACAACTGAATCTAACTACCACAACCATCTTTCCCTCTGTCCCTTTTTCTTCTTCTACCCCCTCTTTCCCTCCTTCTCTCTCTCTTTCCCTCTCCTTGTCTCCTTATGTATTTCTCTCCCATTCTGATTCATTCTAAAGTTCCTTTCTCTCTCCTTCTTTTTACTATTTACTTAATAATCTAAAATAATAATTTATGTCTCCCTTTGTTCCAGAAAAGGTTTGTGGTGAATAATAGATAACTTGGTTTCAATGTTTAGTGAAAAAGAATTTTCCATTTCTCCAAGGAAAGAAAATGAAGTAGCTTTTTACTACCTCCTTCACTGATTCCATGCTCCTGTTTGATTGGCCCTTGGTAGAAAATAGGTTCTAGACAATGGCCCTTATAAATGACAAAATTAAGTTTCCAAGTGCAAGGTTAAAAAAACCTCTTTCAAAAAAAAAAATGGGTGGGCAGAATTCTTGCCTGCCATGCTGGAGACCCAGGTTCAATTCCCAGTGCCTGCCCATGCAAAAAAAAAAAAACTTTCCAAAAAGGGAGGCAAAAAATATCCTTATCTTTTATGGTTGATGTAGGCCACATTCCCAAATGTATAATCTCTCTCTCTATTTCCCTTATCTAAAGATTAGAATGATTTATGTCTTAATCTTCTCCCAAAGGTTTTTTGCATACTCTCCTCTATGGGCTTCCTTCCTTTGTTCACTTTCACCTCTCTTTATCTACCTCATCCTGTGGGAAGAAACACGGTGTTTCTTTAGACACAAGGTTGCTTCCAAAAGCTACATTTAAGGAGCTATGAGTAGTTTCATTTGATTGCTAAAAAAACAAAACCAAAAATCAAAATAGCTTAATTAGTCACAAGAACAGGCTTGAATTATGATTTAGTCCACATAGTGGGGAGTAAGGACAAAACTCCAATTGTTGAAATGTAAATTTATTCATCTAAAGTATTTTCCCTTAGTTATCTATTATTAATTGGTACAGAGATTTTGTTAATAGAGGGAAAAAAATCAAAGTATTAGCATAACAACATCTCAAAAATGATTGTGTGTCCTGGGGTATACAAAATACTGTTCATTTTATTTTTGGTTTAAAATAAACATAGGCTGAAACAAACAACATGTCTACAAGGCATTAAACACAAGGAACTCTATTTTGCGGAATATCTACTTTCTTGTGGGTGTACCCAGTGCCCTTCTCCAAGAACATGTGGATGATGCAGTGCATGGCAGGAAGAAGTTTCATCCAAAAAGTAGAAATAAGATGGGTAAGTCAGAAATTAAAGTGTAGAACTAACTTACTGGCATCTATAAGATGAGGCAATATATTACATTTGATTCATCTATTGGTCTGTTTCCAAAGAACAATGCAAACACGATGACTCTTTTCCCCACCAGTTGTCACCACCAAGTTAGCTATACTTTGTACTTTCCCTTTGTGTTTGTAAACAAAATCAACAGCAGGTGGATGAACTAAGTGCCAGAGAACAGGTAAATTGGCTTTCTTACCTGAAGAGATGCAGCCCCTAAACAAATTTGTTAAGGTGAAAGACCAAATAAATACCTACAAAATCCAGGATCCAGAATGTACAATCTAAGCTTCTGGTTTAATTCACCAGACAAAAATTAAAACCCACTTATGAGGAAAACTTTACCTAAGATGCTAAGAGGTGATGAGGGAAATTCAGAGCTGCCTGATATGACCAATCATTCATTAACTACATGGTATAGTTATATGTAAATTAAAGTGGAAGAGTTAAGATTAGAATGGTACTGAAGAAACCCTCTCCAACCATGGCAAGAAAAATTCAATTTCCCATAAAAAATAACCTTATTTTGTTAAGAATTCTGATCGACTCACAATTAACCTTCTGGCCTTCCATTCTGAAGCTGAAAGGTTCTCAAATTCAAAGAGCCACCTAATTTGTCTCTACTGTGTGGCCCAGGCATAGAGAAGTTTATTGCCTTCATTTACTTATTTAAAATGCCTAAAAGATAAAAAGAATAGAACTAGAAATCACTTCACCAGCCATTCATAAATCAGTGATTTTCCCAGCATTTTTATTACTTCTAAGAGACACACAATCATTTATACAATAGATTTCTATTATTCAGCCACCCTTTCAGGTAACTCACAATTAATAAAGTAATAGTAATAACTGTTGAATGCCACAAGGCAGAAACCTCAGCAGCCTAATGGGCTGTTCTCAGTAGTCAAGTTTCCACCACTAGGATACACAGCATTGAAATCAAGGTTTCTTTGAAAGCAGACTGTTTAATCTAATTTTTCAAAGCCTAAGGGCATGGTCTTGGGGAAAAAAACCTCTAAGATATTGGAGACTAAAAAAAAATCAATATAATGATTCAGCAATCATATTAATTTGTTAAACCTTGCCTTCTTTTTATAACTCCACCATCACCTTTGATCTTTATCCCATTCTTTAGGGGTATTTGGGCTATGGCCATTCTAACTTTTTCATGTTGGAAGGGGCTGTCAATAATATGGGATAGGAGGATTGAACTAGTTGATGTTCTTATCTACAACCCACTGGAGGTTATACATTTCTGGAAAGTTACCCTAGTGCATGGAATTTTGTAGAATCTTATATATCACCTAGGGGTTCTTTAGGATTAGCAGGAATGGTTTGGTTGGTGTTTGGCCACCTATGATCAGTAGCAAAGTCTAACTAAAACTTGTGTGAGTGACGTCCAGAGTAGCCTCTTGAGTCTGAACTCTTTCAGCCACTAATACCTTACTTGCTATACTTGTTTTCTCCCTTTTGGTCAGGATGGCATTGTTGATTCCATGGTGCCAGGGCCAGGGTCATCCCTGGGAGTCATCTCCCATGCTGCCAGGGAGACTTTCACCCCTGGATGTGGGGAGGGCAAAGATTTCACTTACAGAGTTGGGCTTTGTGCTGGTTTGAAAGGATGTACATACCCTTTAAAAGCCATGTTTTAATCAAAATCCCATTTCATAAAGGCAGAATAATCCCTATTCAATACTGTATGCAATTAGATCATCTCTCTGGAGATGTAACCCAACAAAGAATGGTTGTTAATCTGGATTAGGGAAGGCATGTCTCCATCCATTTGGGTGGGTCTTGATTGGTTTACTGGAATCCTATAAAAGAGGAAATATTTTGGAGAAATCTAGAGATTCAGAGAGAGCAGAGAATGCTGCCGCACCACAAACCAGAGCCCACTAGCTGATGCTTTGGAGATGAAGAAGGAAAACATCTCCCAGGGAGCTTCATGAAACCGGAAGCCAGGAGAGAAAGCTAGTAGAATCTAGTAGATGATGCCATGTTCACCATGTGCCCTTCCAGCTGAGAGAGAAGCCCTGACTATGTTCAACATGTGCCTTCTCACTTGAGAGAGAAACCCTGAACTTCATCGGCCTTCTTGAACCAAGGTTTCTTTCCCTGGATGCCTTTGATTGGACATTTCTGTAGACTTGTTATAATTGGGACATTTTCTCAGCCTTAGACTGTAAACTAGCAACTTATTAAATTCCCCTTTTTAAAAGCCATTTCATTCCTGGTACATTGCATTTTGGCAGCTAGCAAACTAGAACAGGCTTAGAGAGAGAGAGGCCACACCTGAGCAACAAAAGAGGTCTTTGGAGGTAACTCTTAGGCATACCTATTATAGGTAGGTTAAGCTTCTCCAATACATACATAAGCTTTGCAAGAGCAAGCCTCAAGATCAAGGGTTTGGCCTATTGATTTGGGTGTCCATAATGTTTGACACAGTAGCAGAGTTTTCCCCAGTGGTAAAGTTTAATAGCTCCATATTTTTTCTCCCATCCCTCAAGGGACTTTGCCAATACTTTTTTATTATCTCCTTATTATACTCTGGGATGTATCCAGGCATTACATTAAGCTATATGAAATTAAAGGCCTTCATTCTTATTCTGGGCTCCCTGTTTTTTTAAAATGATCTATACAGACAGGTTGAGTTAGATTATGTGCTACTGAGAATATAGGTTCAGGACAAAATAAACTTTTCTTCCTTTAGCCTCAAATAGTAGATGAGGTTCTAAAATATAGACAATACAAACTACCCCTGTATTCAGAATGGAATTACCTTAATCTTGACCTGACTGACTTCATTCTTAACTCTAAATACCAAGTTATACCAGTATAAAACAGCTTCTCAAAATCCAGAAATAACAGTTACCACTTTGGACTAAATGTTACTGCTATAAAACCTTACAATTTAGGCCTCTGTTTTCTTATAGTATTTTCTAAATGAGGCCATATAACAATTGCTCTTTTGTTTCTGGCTTCTTTTGCCTCACCAAATGTCCCACAGGTTCACCCACAATGTTGCAAGCCTCACAACTTCATTCCTTTTTGTAGCAGCACAATTTTCAGTCATATGTATGCACTATCGTTTGCCAATCTACTCTTCAGTCAGTCATCCATCAGTCACCTCCATTCATTGGGCATCATGTACAATGCCCAAAGTCAACAATCTATCAACACTCTGAATTTTAGATAATTTCATGGTTCCTAGGAGAAAGAAAACCAATAAACACACACCAAACAGAAAATTCAAACCTCCATTTAACTCTTGTCCCTCCCCCCACTATTTACTCCTGGTGTTATGCAGTACTGCAGATGTTTTACTGTTAAACATAGCCCATAGCATGCAATAACAGTTTTCTCTCTATATCCCAAAATTATACACTCTTTGGACAAGATTCAGATCTTTGAAGTAGTTCATGCAAGAACTTATTTATATTTGTAGTGCTAATCTGTGGGACACATGGGTCCATACAGCCTTTCAATCATGTTCAGTTTCATTATAGTAACATTACTTATAGACCCACTAGTGAACTGCCTTCACTGCTATCTTTTCCCTTACATTTATGTTCAATCTCATCAGCTAATCGTTCACCCATCTCTAGCTTCCATGTATCTCTAGGTCCCCTATATTCTGTACTATAAGCCTCTAATTTTATCTTTACCAAAGTCATAAAAGAGAAAATATACAATATCCTTTTGTGTCTGGCTTATTTCACTTAGCATTATGTTCTCAAGGCTCATCCATCTTGTCATGTGCTTCAGGACATCATTTCATCTTACTGCTGCATAATATTCCATCATATGCATAAACCACATTTTCTTAATCCACTTTTCTGTTGATGGACACTTGGATTATTTCCATCTTTTGATGATTGTGAATAATGCTGCTATGAATATTGGTGTGCAATGTCTATTTGTGTCACTGCTTTCAGCTTTTCTGGATATATACTGAGTAGTACTGCCCGGTCATAGAACGACTCTTTCATAGTAGCTGTACCATTATACATTCCTACCATAACTGTCCCAATTTCCCCACATCCTCACCAGTATTTGTAGCTTCCTGTTTGTTTAACAGCAGCCATTCTTATAGTTGTGAAATGGTATCTCATTGTGGTTTTGATCCACATTTCCCTTATAGCTAAAGAAGATGAGCATCTCTTCGTATGCTTTTTAGCCATTTGTATTTGCTCTTTAGAAAAATGCCTATTCATACCTTTAGGCAATTTTATAATTGGGTTGTTTGCTCTTTTGTTGTTGAGTTGTATAATTTCTTTATGTATAGAGGATATCAAACCTTTATCTGATGTGTGATATCCAAATATTTTCTCCCATTGAGTTGGCTGCCTCTTCACCTTTTTGACAAAGTCTTTTGAGGTGCAGAAACATTTGATTTTGAGGAGTTCCCATGTATCAATTTTTTCTTTTGTAGCTTGTGCTTTGGGTGTAAAGTTTAGGGAGCTACCCCCTATTACTAGGTCTTGAAGACATTTCTCTACCTTTTATTCTAGGAGTTACATGGTACTGCTTCTTATATTTAAGTGTTTGATTCAGTTTGAGTTAATTTTAGTATAGGGGGCAAGGTGAGGGTCCACTTTCATTCTTTAGGTTATTGATATCCAGCTCTCCCATGTCCATTTATTGAAAAGGGTATTTTGTCCCAGTTCAGTGGATTTGGGGGCCTTGTCAAAGATCATCTGACCATAGATTTGGTGGCCTATTTCTGTGCTCTTGGTTCAAGTCCATTGGTCAATACCTCTATCTTTGTGCCAGTACCATGTTGTTTTGACCACTGTGGCTTTATTAAGTTTTAAAATTGGGAAGTGTTAATCCTCCCACTTCGTTTTTTCTTTTTTGGATGCTTTATAGCTATTCAGGGTCTCTTTCCCTTCCAGATGAATTTGGTAACTAGCATTTCCAAGTCTTCAAAGTAGGTTTTTGGACTCTTGATTCATACTCCATTGAATCTGTAGATCAATTTGGGTAGAAGTGACTTCTTAACTACATTTAACCTTCCTATCCATGAGCAGGGGATGTCTTTCCACCTATTTAGATCTTCCTTGATTTTTTTTTAGCAATATTGTGTAGTTTTCTGTGTGCAAGCCCTTCATGTCCCTAGTTAAGTTCATTCCTAGATAAATGATTATTTCAGTTGCTATTTTGAATGGAATTTTTTCCTTATTTCGCTCCTCAGTTAGTCATTGCCTCTGTATAGAAACATTACTGATTTTTGCACATTAATTTTATATCCCCCCACCTTGCTGAACTTATTAACTCATTTAAGTTTGTTGTAGATTTCTCAGGATTTTCCAATTATAGTATCATGTCATCTGCAAATAATGAAAGTTTTACTTCTTCCTTTCTAATTTGGATGCCTTTTATTTTTTTTTCTGGCCTGATTGCTCTAGCTATAACTTCTTTTGCAATGTTGAATAATAGTGGTGACAATGGACATCCTTGTCGCATTCCTGATCTTAGTGGGAATGCTATCAGTTTCTCACCATTGAATATGATGCAGGCTATGGATTTCTCATATATGTCCTTTGTCATATTGAGGATGTTACATTTGATTCCTAAAATTTGAAGTGTTTTTATCAGAAAAGGATGTTGAATTTTATTGAAAGCTTTTTCAGCATCAATTTGAGATGATCATGTGATTTTTCCCTTTTGATTTGTTAATGTGCTGTAGTACATTAATTCATTTTCTTGTGTTGAACCACCCTCGCATTCTTGGTATAAACCGCACATGGCCGTGGTGTATTTCTTTTAACGTATTGTTGCATTCGATTTGCTAGTGTTTTGTAGAGAATTTTTGCATCGATGTTCATTAGGGAGATTGGCCTGTAGTTTTCCTTTCTTATAGTATCTTTAGCCGGTTTTGTTATTAAAGTGACATTAGCTTCATAAAATGAGTTAATTAGTGTTCCCTTTTCCTCAATTGTTGGAAAAGTTTGAGTAGGATTGGTGTCAGTTTATTTAGGAACGTTTGATAAATTTCCCCTGTGAAGTAACATGGTTCTGGACTTTTCTTTATAGGAAGATTTTTGATGATTGATTGAATCTCTTGACTTGTGGTTGGTTTGTGGAGATCTTCTATTTCTTTTTGAGTCAGTGGAGCTTGTTTATGTGTTTCCAGGAATTTGCCCTTTCATCTAAATTATCTAGTTTGTTGGCAAATACCTGTTCATAGCATCATTTTATAATTTTTTTATTTCTTCAAAGTCTGTGGTAACAACCCTCCTCTCATTCCTGATTTGGTTTACTTGCATCCTCTCTCTTTTCTTTGTCAGCCTTGCTAGTGGTCCTTTGATTTTATTGATTTTTTTCAAAGAACCAACTTTTGGTTTTATTGATTCTCTCTATTGCTCTTTTTTTTTTTCTTCCATTCATTTAACTCTGTTTCAATCTTTGTTATTTCTCTTCTTCTATTTGCTTTGGGGTTAGTTTGTTGTTCTTTCTCCAGTTCTTCCAGGTTCTTCCACATGAGCAGTTAAGTCCTCCATTTTTGCTCTTTCTTCTTCTTTTTTTTTGGGGGGGGAGGGGGTGAGTGGTGCATGGTCCAGGAATCGAGCCCAGGTCTCCCACATGGAAAGCGGGCATTCTAACCACTGAACTACCTGTGCACCCTCTTCTTTTTTAATATAGGCATTTAGGGTAATAAATTTTCCCCTCAGCACAACCTTTGCCACATCCTGCAAGTTCTGATATGTTATATTCTTGTTTTCATTCATCTCCAGATAGTTACTGGTTTCCCTAGCAATTTCTTCTTTGATCCATTGGTTGTTTAAGAATGTGTTATTTAATCTCCGTATATTTGTGAAAGTTCTCATTCTTTGGTGGTTATTGATGTCCAACTTAATCCCACTATGATCAGAGAAAGTGCTTTGAATAAGTTCAATATTTTTAAATTTATAAAGACCTGTTTTTGCCCCAGCACATTATCTATCCTAGAGAATGTTCTATGAACACTAGAGGAGACTGTATATCCTGGTGTTTGGGGGTATAATGACCTATATATGTCTGTTAAGTCTAATTAATTTATCAAATTGTTTATTTCTCTATTTCCTTGTTGAATCTCAGTCTGGTTGCTTGATCTATAGAGAAGAGTGGTTTCTGTAAGTCTTCTACTATTGTTGAAACGTCTGTCTCTCCCTTCAGTTTTGCCAATGTTTGTCTCATGTATCCTGGAGTTCCTTAATTGAGAGCGTAGACATTTATGAATTGTCCCTTATAATTTGTTAATAAGGACATATTAATCAAATTAAATTAAATTTGTTAATTTGTCCTTCTTTGTCTCTGATGATGTCTTTACATTTTTTAAAGTCTATTTTGTCTGATATTAATATAGTTACTACGGCTTTCTTTTGGTTCCAGCTTGTTCAGAACATCTTTTTCCATCCTTCACTTTCAATCTATTTGTATCCTTGTTTCTAAGATGAGTCTCTTGTAAGCAGCACATAGCTGGATTATATTTCTTAATTAATTCTGCCAATCTGTATCTTTTCAATGATAAATTTAGTCCATTAACATTCAAAGGTATTACTTTAAAGGTGTTTCTTGAATCTGCCATTTTATCCTTTGCATTTTATTTATCAGATCTATATATTCTTTTCCCTCTTTCTCTTTTTATCCTTTAAGTTACCCTAACTGGTACTCTTCAATTCTGTGCCCTCCTCCAGACCTCCCTTTCCTCTCTTTTTCTTTCAGCTGATAGGACTGTCTTTAGTATTTCTTGTAGGGCAGGTCTATTGTTGACTAGTTGTCTCAATCTTTGTTTCTCTTTGAAGGTTTTAATCTCTCCCTCAGTTTTGAAGGACAATTTGGCAGAGGTACAGAATTCTTGGCTGGGAGTCTTTCTCTTTCAGGATCTTAAATACATCATACCACTGCCTTCTCACCTCCATAGTGTCAGTTCAGTAGTCCTATCTGAGTCTTATGTGGTTTCCCTTACATGTTGTAGATTTTCTCTTGTCACTTTTTGCTGCTGTTCAGCATTTGGAGGACTGATTAATATGTGTCCTGGAGTAGGCCTATTTGGATTTATTCCATTTGGAGTTCATTGGGCTTATTTGATTTGCATTTTTATGTCCTTTACAAGTGTTGGGGAACTTTTCCCCCATTATATCCTCCACTAATCTTCCTAGCCCTTAACTTTTCTATTCTCCTTCTGGGACACTGATGATTCTTGTATTTGTGCACTTTGTTTTGTCCATCATTTCCCAGAGATTTCCTTGGATCCCAGAGATCCAACTCAAATTTTTTCATCTTCTTTCCATTTGCTCTTTTGTGCATTTGAAATCAGTCATCCTGTCCTCTAGTTCACTTATTATTTCTTTGGTCTCTTCAAATCTGCTGTTGTGTGTCTCTAGTATATATTTTATTTGGTCTATAGCATCTTTAATCTCTGTGATAGCTGCTATTTTTCTATTTATTCTTTCAAATTCTTCTTTATGCTCTTCTAGTGTTTTCTTGATCTCCTTTATGTCATTAGCCATCCTATTGATTTTATTTAGTAGAATCATATGACCATCTTTGATTAGTTGTTCCAAAGTCAGTGTCTCCTCTGGTGCTTTAATTTGGTCATTAGGCTGGGCTATATCTGTCTGCATTTTGATATGCTTAGTGTTCTTCTGTTGTCTTTGAGGCATGTAAATAACTTCATAGGGTTACTTTGGAAGTCGATTCCCTTCAGTAGTTTAAAGCTTTGTATTTGCGGGGAGAATATAGAGCAAGATGCAGGCATGGGGTGGGGGACATCAGTATTGTGACAAGTTATGGCACAGGTATAGGTTGGGTCAGGGACACTGCACTGGTGCCTGTGAGCATGGGGTGCAGGGCATGGGGTTCTGAAGGTGCAGTGCAGGGGCCATGGGGTCTAGGTGCAGCTCAGGCAGGCCTTGGAGTGTAAAAGCAGTGTGTGGCATGTGGGCCACAGAGGTATGGTGTGGGGCGGGGGAGGCAGATGGGAGGGGCTATGCGTATGCACATGGGCAGGTGCACAGGCAGGATGAGGGTGGGTGCACAGAGTGTGGTGCATGGAGTATCAAG
>PVIY010060390.1:0-11676 GCA_004026745.1 Myrmecophaga tridactyla
CCGGTCCCCTGCAGGTCTGAATACAAGGCCCACTTTGCATCCCGCAACCTCCGTGCCTTCTCAGTGGAGCCGCTGCTCGTCCACCCCACACACTACACGGGTGATGATGGCTATGTGAGTGACACGGAGACCTCGGTCGTGTGGAACAACGAGCGCATCAAGACCGACTGGGACCGGGCCAAGTCCCAGAAGATGCGGCAGCAGCAGGCGCTGAGCCGCGAGGCCAAGAACTCGGATGTGCTACAGTCCCCGCTGGACAGCGCCGCCCGTGACGAGCTGTGAGGGGCGGGTGGCAGAGAAATGCACAGTGAGAGGTGGTCCTTGCCCAGTGCGGCCTCCGCCTGCTCACGGGGGCACCCGGATCCCAGGCCGAGGGGTCTGCTCTCACCCCGCTCGTGCACACGGCAGCCTCAGGGGCCCAGCTGAGGCCCAGCAAAGGGCGTGGCACCGGGACACTGGGGGGCACACCTGGTTCTCTGCTTGCTCACCTGCCCGGCACTTAGTAAGCACCTGCTGTGTATCAGGTCCCCAGGCGTGACTGAGGCATGATTACCGCCTCTTTTGGTTGTTGGTTCAGCCCCTACTGAGGATCAGGTACTGTTGAAGCGGTCATTTTAAACATTCACTCAAGTATTTGTTCATTGCCTGCTGGGTGGTAGGCCCCATTCTGAGCTCTGGGAATATTGCGTTAAACAAGACAGTCATTTATTCAAACACAGCTACAAGGTGCTTGTGACATAAAGATCAGTTCCTCCTGTTGACTCAGTGCCTTCAGCTGCCTGAGTCCGGTGCTCCCCACGCCGCTGGTTGCTTCCTTGTGCGTGCCGTGCATGCACACAGCACTGTGCTTGCTGGGCCAGCACTTCTGGCCCCCATGGGCCCCTTGCCCAGGGCTCAGAGACGAGCAAGATGAGTCCCTTCATTTCTTCAGCAACAAGCGAGTCCCAGTCTTGCCGGCATCCATTTGGTGAGAAAACGGTGAGCAGACAATGTCCTCCCACTGCCCACTGGAAGGGGTGTGGCTCGTCCCCCAGCAGGGACCACTTTGGGTCCCAAAGGACACATGGCCACAGATTTGCCCATTGTGCTCAGGCCCTGGGGGCATGGGGAGTGGCTGGGTCTCCCTGGCCACCCCGATGCCCATCTGGGTCCCCTGCCCTGCATCTCAGGTGTGCTCCCCACCCCTGGGTGGGACCCCAGGTTTGGGGGCCTGGTGGGGTTGCTGTGCCCCAGCGTGGATTGAATGTCAGCGTCACAAGCATGCATCCCCCTCGCGGAGCGGCTGCCCTCGGCTGGGTCCTGGGTAACATGCTTATTTTTTTATTAAATGTTCCTATTTGGTTTTCACACAAGTCTGTCGTGTCTCGCTCTGCTCAGCATGGCACACCTCCCCCACCCTCCACCCGTCGAGTGGCAGGAAGGAACCTGAGCAGGTGCTGCCGAGAAGTGGGCTGCATGGTGGGGGGGGTGTGTTAGGAGCCTCGGCCTGTCCTGTGCTCAGATCACATGGGATGGGGGGGACCTGGTTTACGTCCCCAGGAAACAGCCCAAGGTGGGGGCCAGAGGGGACGTGGGTTGGCCAGGTGAGGGGGCAAGGACAGTGTGGAGGGAGAGGCCTGCAAGGTTCGGGTGATGGTGAGGCCCCCCCCCCCGGGGGCTTATCAATGCCCCCCACCCCTGTTTGGATTGTCTGGGCCAAACGCCTGCAGGAGGGATGGATGGACAGATGGGCAGCAGGTGGACTTTACCAGGCAAAAGGGGCTGTATGTGGGCATTAAGGGAGCTGCGGCCATGCTCGGCAGTTGCCCCCCCTGTTCCCACGCTGCCGGCTCCTCCCAAGGCTCTGGCCGCCAGTTTCACTTGATTCTTGGTTCCCAGCTTTGTAAACGCGGCCGTGTGGCCTTGCGCTTCCCGATAGCGAAGTCCCCACTGGAGGACGCGCTTCCTGTCATGGGGCAGCCCCCGGTCACGGCCGTCAGCTCAGGGCACCCAGGTGGGGGTTCCGGATGGGCAGGGAGCACAGCTCCTGGGCTTTCTTACTCAGACTTTGTGAAGCTGCCAAAGGCCATCAGGATGAGCTATAGCCAGCTGGCAGCCACTAACCCCGAGCAGGCAGTCACAGCGCTGGCCGGAAAGTCCCCTGTGCCTGCGCAGTATAAAGGTCAACGGTAAGAACAAGTCTGCAGCTAGCTCCGATTACAAGTTTCTAACTCGCCTCATGACTGGTCTGCGATGCCTTAAGCCATCGTTTCCGTATCCTCTACGTATACAACCTGCAGCCGTTTGTCCCTCCTTCGTCCCGACTGACCATGGCGCCCGCAAAGCTTTGTGCCCCGTTGCGCAGCGCAGCACAATGGTTCCAGCCTGACCTCTGGTGCCACGTCCTGCTTCAGAAGCCGCCCCCGCGCCAGAGGAGCCACATGGCCCCCGTCGCCAGCTCCCGGTGGCGAGGCGCAGAAGGACCTAGGGCGGCCTCGGGCCAGGCGAGGAACCGCGGGGCGAGCGGAACACCGCTTACCCCTGTGGCGCCTTCCCCAGAGCGCAGCGCAGCGTCTTCTCTGCAGCTGCGTGAGGCAGGGAGCCCGGCTGGTCCTTGTGCCCTCAGCCACTGCGTGTAGGAGGCCGTGGGGCAGCCACAGAGGCGAGCACAGCGCCCTTAGCACGGACGAAGGGCACGGCCAGGCCAGCACCTGGCCCAGGACCCAGCATTTGGTTCGGGTGTGGCCAGGGGAGAGGTGGGCAGAGGCCCGAGCCGCGCCGACGCGGCCTCCCGTGGGTTTTGCCTAGTTTCGGCAAAGCTCACGCAGGGAGTTTCCTCTCTGGGAAAAGAGAAGAGCAAGGAGGGTATCCAGAGCGCTCAGAGCTCGGGAGAGGCACCTGCCCGGCCCTGCCCTTTAGGGCCTGCCAGGCTCCGCCCCCACCCTTTGGGTCCTGTCCAGGCCACGCCCACATCCCATGAGGCTCCTCCCAGGCTCCGTCCACCCGCCATAGGATCTGCCCAGGCTCCGCCCCCCACTCCTTTGGGTCCTGCCCTGGCTCCACCTCCTGGCGCGTGGGCGCGCACTGGCGTGGCTCACACTCGGTTGGCCAGGGTGGCACTGGTAGCTGTAGGGGCGGCTGGGAAACGCGGTCCGCAGCCGCCACGGCGACCCCCGTGACGACGCGGAGGAAGGGGAGGCAGACCGCCCCAGCTGCCCTGCCGCGGAGGACGCACCGCCCCACTCGCACTCCGCGCCGTCGGCCTGGCGTTCATCGGTCACTTCGCGCACTGTGAGGCCGCCGGGCGGGGGCTCTGCCCGGCTGCCGCTCGGGTGGTCGCGGCCGCTGGTCCCGGGCGGGGTTAGGGGCTGCCGAGGGGCGTGGGGCCGGTCGGGTGCCGCCGCGTCTCCTGGCCCTGTGCGCCCCGTCCGCACGGAGCCGGGCCTCCGCACCTGCGCCCAGCGCCCCTGGCGGCCGGACTTCCTTGGGTTAGGGTTTGGCTCACCTGGGGTCACACACCCTTCCCGCCGGCCTTACGGCGTGTCTTCACGAGTCCTGTGCGCGCGGCGACGAGACTTGCCGCTTCCACTCCCTTCGTCCGAGGTCATCCGGACCGCAGTGCTGCTCCGCGCCGCCGACCCCCAAGCGCTAACCGCTTCAGCCCCGGTCCCCGCCGCCCTGGGCCTCGGTTTCCCTCTGCGCACCGCGGACGGTGCTGCTGCGCGAGGGGCCAGGAGGAGCTGGGACTCGGGGCCATCTGGGGTGCAGGAACGGGGCTGGACACCCGAGGTTCTGTGCTTTTCCTTTTTTTTTAATGTCTGCTGTTAATAAAATATTTTTCCAGAGACCAAAAAGTCAGAATAGTGCAAAACATCTCAACACCATGCACTCGTGACCACTTCTCGTTTGTTTTAAACATTTGTTCCAAGACACATATTTTCCGAAAAAATGGCGTCTTCACAGACGCCAGACCCACAGTGGAGTTTTAAAAAAACAACATTTGGGTTCCACATTTGCAATCACATGCTAAGGGAGGGAGTGCGGAGGGGCCTGGGGCCCGGGCAGGTCCCCCCCGCCACGGGCGCGTGGCTGGGGCCCCTGCAAAGCCCCTGCGACCCGTGGGGTGGGGCTTGTTTGACACCGTCCACTTGATCTCTTAAAAAAAAATAAAAGGCAAAGAGAAAAGCAACACGTGTCGGCGCAGGTGAACTTTGGTCCTTGATGATGCTCGGGGAAGGAAAGTGTGCCACCCGCGCCCCTCCTCTCCAGGCGCAGACTCGGGGCGCCTGCGGGCTGTCCCCGCCCCCCCACCCCGTGGCCGCATCTGCCAAACGGGCGAGGCAGGGACGGAGGGATGGAGGGATGGGCAGTCTTCGGAGACCCCAAGGATTTCCAGTTGGGGGTTAGTTTTTTGCGTCTCTGACAGGGCAGGGTGGGGGCCTGAGAGAGCCCAATTAAGTGGGGAGGGGGGCAGCTGGGCTCTCCCTCCCTGCATGAGAATCCTTGGATCCTGGTGGAGAAGGTCCCCCTTCCTTCGGGCCCTGGTGTGTCGCCCCATCGGTCTTCCTCCCTGCCCTTCTCCTTCCTCTCGTCTCTGTCCCTTTACACGGCTTCAGCTCTGTCCAAGGCCCCCCTGGGCGTCACCACTCCCCGCGGCTGTACCCCACTTTATCCTCTTTGCTGATCCACACAAGTCTGTGCCCGGATCCACATGAAGGGAGGTCCACGGGCGACCCTGAGCACCCCCACCCCCACCCCCACCCCAGGGCTCAGGAATGGGCCCGAAGCCCAGCTGCTGCATCCAAGGCCATTCCCTGCGTCCACTTGCAGGAGGTCCCCCCCTGGCCTCATGGTTCCAATGCAGGAATCGTCGGGCTTCAAAGTTCCTCCAACCCCAAGACCCCTTCCCCACTCCCGCCCACCACCTCCAGTCTGTCCTGTGGTCAGCCTCAGAAACACGTGCCCAGGCCTGTGGTATGGACATACACACGGGAGGATGCATGGGCACAGACAGACCTTGTCACACTTAATTAGACGAACCCTCCCTGCCATGCCACTCCCCTTTGCCCACCCTCTGCTGGGTGAAACCAGGGCTCCCGAGAGGCCTCAGACCCCATTTGGAGCAAACGGAGCTGGACATAGACACCCCCAGCCACATGGAGGAGGGACAGCGACTGAGGGAGTCCCAAGGAGGAGCAGGAAGGGCTTCCTACAGAAGGGGATTATTTGTGATGGGTTTTGATGGATGAATAGGAGTTTCGGGAGGGGGAGCAGAAAAGAGCAAATTTCAAAAACCATTCTAGCCTGGGAATCAGAAAAGTCATTTAACAAATACTCCACGGGGCTCGATCTGCGTGCCTGGGCTGTGCTGGGGAACCCTCCCCCCACCCCCACCCCCACTGACAGACTCAGATACTGCCCTTGAGCAGACAGATTCCTAAGGAATCCTTTGGGAAACATCTTGACCCTCCTAGGCAGGAGCTCACACCCTCTTTTTCCTGACATCCATCCAAACAAATCATTCAGGCCCCACCTCAGATCACAGGCCACTTCCCCTCCGAGCACTGTTTCCACCCATGGGATGGTCAGTGTTTCAGCCCTGCTCCTTACTCTGAGGAACCCTTTTTGCCAAGCTGCATTCTAACCTCTGGTTTAGAGGCTCCGATTGTACAAATTGAACAACATTTGCAGGCCATCAGGGACAACAGCACCTCTGAGGAAAGTAGAAAATGGTTGGAGCTTCTCATCACCCTGCCACATGGATGCTATGATACCTGTTACAGCACTGCTGCGATGCTCGTGGCCTCCTTAGAAATGCAGGAACTCGTCGGCAGTGCACAACTCGGAGAACTGTACCCAGCACCCCTGGGGCTCAGCGAGGACAAGGAGTTTTGCTTTTGTTAACCATATCTCCCAAAACCTTTCCAAAGATTAACTTCAATGTCCTTAAAGCACTTTGCTTCCTCTGGTGCCCTCTCTCCTGTTATGGCCAGCATCCTCCATTCTCCACTTGGCAGCCAGAGGGAGTGCTTCAGAGGTGGAGTCAGCCTGCTTCCTGGGCTTTAACATCTCCCCAAGCCTTTTAGGGTAAAAATGTAAACTACTTGGTCTGACCTGTGCGATCTGCCTTCCCTGGGCAGGCTGGGCTCCAGCCACACTGGCATTCTCTCTTGGTGCCAAACCATCCCACCTCCCAGCATTTGCAGCTGCTGTTCTCTGCCCAGTGCCCGCTTCCCTCCCATGAATACATCCTTCTCATTTTCCACCTCCTCGGAGCAGACCCCCAACTTTCCCCATCAAAAGCTGCCCCCACCCCTTTAGGAGCCCGGCTGCCCTTGTCTCACCATTTAATTTCTCCCTAGCACTCACCACAAGGATCCAACCTGGAAAAGGATATCCAAGGCCAAAGACAAACTAGAGTGGGCTGGAAAGCTTTCTGGAACGTCCCAGCCTCTCAAGCTAAGATGTGGGAGGGGGGCTCTCTGGCAATGTTTCCCTAATATTGCCCGCGGTATCCGGGGTCGGGGTGTATGACACCTGCAGAACAAGCTCAGAGTTTACACATTCACACGTGTGCACACGCACCTCGTGTCCGGTCTGGTTCTGTTCTTTCCTGCCTGGAGAGTTCTGGGAGAGGAAGAAGGGGGAAGCCTGGCGGGAAGGGCCCTGAGTCCTGGCTCTTTTTTGGCTGAAGGGCAAGAGTGTTGGGCACATGGCCTGGGGTCCCAGGACCAAGGGCCCAGGGGAAGGCCTTGCTTGGTAGCCAGAGCGGGGTGGGCAGCAGCAAGGATGGGGAGCCCCCTAAGGGGGTTAGCAGCAATGGGGCGCTGAGGCGGCTCATCTGGCCTCAGCCCACCCTGGGTGAAGGTGGGGGGGCTGATGGGAGTGGGGGCTGATGGGAGTGGGAGGGCCTGCAGCTCTTGAGTCCTCAGTTTCCCATCTGTCAAATGGGTGGGCTGAACTCTATGGTCTGGAAGGACTGTGTATGTGCGGGGGAGGGGGCCCCCGTGGGGGAGTGGGCGCAGGGCAGAGGCCTCGGAGCCGTCCCCTCGGACCCCAGGCTTTGGGCACCCTAGGGCGCATGTGCTTGTGAAATCCCATCTTCCCCAACCCGTTTATTTTTTGCACAGACATGGAAGGGGCCGGGTCCTCCATGGCCCTCCACCCGGCATCCTGACCCCTCCAGCCCGACCCGGCCGCCTGCACAGGCCCCGCTGCCCGAGGGCGCCCGTCCCTCGCTTGGCAATTGGTCTCAGGCTCCGAGGGGGATGAGGCCCGTCTTATGGCTTTTCCAGGGGGCAGGGGGCGGGGCCTGATGGCCCGGGGCGGGGCCTCCTGCGTGGGGGCGGGGCTTCCCCCCAGCTCAGCTCGAAGGACCCAGGAGGCGTGGCCTCGAGCAGGGCTGTGGCTTCTTCCTTGACCACTTCCCAGGGCGTGGCCTCCCGGGAGGGCAGCGCGCTGCCGCTCTCTATTCCCCAGAGGAGAAACTAAGTTAGGGGCGCAGGCGCAGCCCGCTCGCCGTGAGGGCCCGAGGGCGCGGCCTCCGGGCGGGAGGTCCCAGCGCAAGGCACCGCCCCGCCTCCCGCCGCGCAGGCGCCGTGCCCACCCCGGCGCCCCGCGCTAGGGCGCAGGCGCAGCACCGCCCTCCTCGGCGGAGCGCGTGTCGGACTTGAGCTTGACGAACTCCTTGGCCACCTCGTCGTTGCTGCGCTGCGAGAGGATGCGCAGCACCGTCAGCCCCGTGTCGTCCATGTGGATGCGGCGGCCGAGCGGCAGCCAGCACGCGGCGCTTCCGCGCTGGGCCAGCTCCCGCAGCTGCAGCACGGCCAGGCCCACCGTGCGGTCCTCGCGCGCGAAGCAGTAGTCCTTGACGCACACCTGCAGCTCGTAGCACTCGGGGCCCGCGTCGGCGCTCAGCGTGCTGCGGACGGGGCGTGAGGGCGGCGCGGGTGACCACGGGCGCGGCCCGCCCGGGTGCCCCGCCCCGCAGGTGACACAGCCCCCCCAGGCAGCAGGGCCCTCCCCAGGTGGGATGCCCCGCCCGGGTGCCCTGCTCCGCCCAAGTAGCATGCCTTACCCAGGTGCCCCGCCCCACCCAGGTGGCAGGGCCCTCCCCAAGTGGCATGTCCTGGCGAGGTGACATGGCCCTCCCCAGTGACAGCCCTCATAGATGACATGTCACACCCAGGTGGCATGGCCCTCCCGGTGGCACACCCTGCCCAGGTAACCCACACTGCTCAGGTGACAAGGCCATCTTCGGTTAACACAACCCCTCTTGGGTGACACACCTCCTGGGTGATACAGCCTGCCCAGGTGACATGACCTTCCAGGATGGCCTGCCCTGCCCAGGTGGAACACCATCCACTCTGCTCCTCTGGGCCACTCCCACATAGGTGACCCCACACCTCCCCGAATGGCCAGACAAGCGACATCCAGACCTGTGAAGCTGCCCGCTAGCCCCTGCCAAGCCCCAGGGACCCTGCAGCCCCAGGCCAGGCCCCACACCCCCTCCAGCCGCCCCACCTCCACCATTGGCACCTCTGTTCCCACCGCCCTGTCCCAAGACATCCCTCCCGGAAGCCGCAGACCACACTTCCACCAGAACCCAAGAGCTCTGCCAGACTCGGCACTGCCCCCATGTCCCCTCATCTACCCCTTCTGCCCCAAGAACCGGCTCCTGACATGAGCCCTCCTGTGTCCCTCCCCTACTCTGGACCATGTCCCCGTGACACTGGACCAAGGCTCACTGCTGCCTCCACAAGACCCCCTGTGACCCCTGCCCTGTCTGTGGTTCTCAGCCTGCCTCCCTGCACTCCCCTCCAGCCCAGACCCACCCTGCGACACTCACTACTGCCACAGGGCCTCCCTCCCAGAGCCCCCACCTCACTCCCGCACCTTCCTGGCACCCCCACCAGGACATGCCACCTCCACATCTACCCCAGGTGCCCTTGGCACCGCCCCCTGCCCTCCTGCCCCCTCCCGATGCATCGCAGACGCACAATTGGAAGCTTTCGTTGTACTTGGGGGCCCAGCTGTTGTTCTTGGATTTTGTTGCAAACTTGCGTTTCTTGTCGCTGAGCTGGGGCCCTATGATGTTGACCTCGATGAACGGCCGGAAGATGCCGGAAGTCTGCCACTTGAGGTCATTGGCTGCCACCACTGTTGGGGGACATGAGCGCAAGGCTGGTCAGGGTCCCCCGCAGGAGTAGAGAACCCCGCGGTCTCCGTGCTTCCCTGAAATGGACAACGTTTCCCAGGCCCCCCCCGCGGGTCTGTGAGCAGAGATTAGAAGAGGCAGCCGTGGCAGGGCCCTGCGGTGTGCCAGGGCAGGCCCTGGGCCCAACCCCCCCCCACGCCCCTGAGCAGCTTGGACCTCTACAGGGAGGCGCACATTAGGGGTGACCGTGCGATGAGAGATGGGGAGGGCCTGGGTCTCCCTCGCAGCAGATCCTCATTAGCTTGGACTGACTGCTTGGCAAGCTGCCTCCAGAAAGGTTCTCCATCTCGCTCAAGGCCCTGTGCTTTAGGCCTGGCGCGCCCAGGCCAGTCCTGGCTGTGCCCAATCAAGGTAGGAGCCCACAGAGCAGAGCCCAGAATCAGGGGAGACAGCACAGTGTCCTGGGTCGCACCATGCCTGAAGGCGGACACTCCGAGGTGCTTCAGTAGCATGACCGTCAAGTCAGCGTTTTCCTTGCTTGGGCCACTCACCTTTCACGGTGACCTTGTGCTCCCCGGTCCCTGGGTGTGTGAAGAGCTCGACGTGCACAGAGACTTCCCCCACGGGGTCCTCCACGCCCGAGCCTGGGCAGGGCAGAGGGACGCCACGTATGAGCTCCGTTCTTCCTCCCCCAGGGGGACCTGCGCCCCCCGCCCACCCCATGCTGGCGGCACCAGGTCATCAGCCCTGGCAGGGCAGATGGAGGGACCAGGATGCTGGGGTCCCACCCCACTGGGCCCCGGTGACCTCCCTGAGTCTGGCCGCCTGCTTCGCGTGGCTGCGCAGGTCTTCCCCATCCTGGCCGGCCCCGGGCCTCCTGTGGCCACTGCAGCCCCGGCCCGCCCCCGGACCCATTCAGAGCAGGCCAGGCGTGACCTCATCGAGCCCCGGGGGCCCTATCTTTGTACCTAAGGCTTTTCTGTGAGCTGCGATGACCCCCTAAGTCTGCACTGCTGGCTCCCCACCCTCGCTAGCCCTGCTTCTGCCTCCTTGTAGCTGCTCACGCAGGCTCGGATAGCCTGACCCAGGACCCACCTGCCCGCTGGACAGTGTGAGAAACACAGTGTCTTCCCTCCCCATGCAGTCCCCTCACGATAAGAGAATCTCATGTTTCTGCTGAGAAACACCCCCCCACCCCCAACTAAGGCCCCGTGGTCCAGGAGGAGGGGCTCCAGCCAGCTTTGGGTGTGGTGGAGTGCCCCCCACTGCCGGGCTGTGACCCCAACAGGAGGTGGACCTGGGACTGCAGCTGTGTAGTTGGAAAGAGCCTCTCCTTAGACAGGGTGGGTGCTGGTGGGCAGGGCTGACACTAACCAGCGAGGACAGGTGAGTCAGGGGACAGCAATGCCCACTGGCCCTGTGGGAGGCTCTGGATCAAGCCATTCCTGACACCTGACCTACCCCTACCTCTTCAGTCCAAGGGCCACCGAGTCTCCTGCCTGCCCAGGCCAGCGGGAGGGTCCTGATTGCTCGGTGCCGGGGGAGGGTGGCCTGCTGGGCCTGATGACCTGTGCCCTCCTGCACCCCATCCCGCCATGCCCAGCCCCAGGCAGCTCCCCACACCGGAGCATCGCATGCAGGACGGAAGGCAAAGGTGGGGAGTCGGGAGTGGGGAACGGGGGACGTCCAGGGCTGACCAGGGTACCTTGTGCTGGGCGGGAAGTGCCAGGGAAGGGACAGGCCGAGACACCCCCAGCTCCGGGGCACGTGCCCCCCAGTCTGCACTGCCCACCCCTGGATGCCTTCCTTGTCTCCAGCTCCAGCCCACCCCACCGGCTGCATGCTCAGCCCCCCTCCCCCGCCCCCAGGCTGATGCTTGGCAGCAAGCTCGGTCTGGACCAGGCCCGTGCCAGGGGTCCGGGCAGTGGGGTCGGGCGAGAGGTCAGGCGAGGCCAAAGCTAGTGAGAAGGGGGAGGGGCAGTGCGGGCTCCGCCCCCGCGGCTTGCTGGCTCCAAGGGGAAGGGTCTTCCGCGAGCTCCCTGTGCCCCCGATCCCCGGGACCCCTGCGGGAGAGGCTCCTCGGGCAAGCGGCTGAATCTCCTCCAAGCCTTGGCATCCACCTCCAAGGCCTGGCAGGGGCGGACGCGCGTTTGCGAGAGTCGCTGAGCCGCTTTGTGCCCTGGCGGAGCTCCGCCTGGGGAAGGCGGTTTCCCACTCGGGGAAAAGGGGCGTCGGTAACAAGAGCACGTCTGCCGCCGCTGCCGGCTGGGGCCAGCCCTGCTCCACCTCGGCCACCCGGTCCCAAAGGAGTCCCCTGAGGTAGGCCTGGAGCGCCCGCGTGCGGACGGCGCCCCGCTCTCAGCGGCACCGCGGGGCGCCCCGGGGGGCGGACCCAGCTCCAGCCGCCCCCCTTCCCCGAGTGGAGCCAGCAACCCGCCCCTCCCCTGCGCCCGCCCCGGCCCGCGGCGGGGGTCCCGGGGGCGGGCGCGGGCCCTTTACTAGCCGGAGGCAGGGGGGCGCAGGCACCGGGCGCGGCGCGG
>PVIY010060391.1:0-11661 GCA_004026745.1 Myrmecophaga tridactyla
TTGGTAGGCAATAAGGGATGCAGGAAGAAGCTGTCCAGAGCAAATACCACTGTAATGGTAATTTGTCCAGATGAGGTAATGTAGCACAGTGTCTTAGCAAGGGAAAACTTTTCTTGCAAAAAGGGAGAGGAAGCTATTTATGGCAACCCAGAAGATCCAGGATAATTTACATTTTCATGTTTCCTTCCCACACACGAATGTCCCAGTTATAGTTCTCAGAATACGCTCTTTTCTCATCAGGATACTGACTTGAATGAAGGAAACTTTTGAGGTTGAGCATTCCATCTTTGCTTAACTTCTGCCATCTTTATTATAAAATCCTGGCTCTGGGCTATGGCACATTCTCTGTCTTTAGGAAACATAGCAGCAATTGCAGTAGAGGCTCTATATTGAGTGTATGTCTGGGAGATTAGGTTAGATGAAGGGAATCTGGAAGATACCTTAATTGGATCCATCTCTTTCATCTTTTCCTTGTCATGAAATAAAGAAGGGACCAACTAAATCTCTTCCCACTGGAACATTTTGATGAACAAATCTTTCAATAATATAATCTAACTGCAGCTGCTGTGATCAATAATGAATTGCTTAAGGTGGATTTCACCTTGGCATTCACAGAACTTGAAAAAGCAAACTGACATATATATATATATATATATGTTTGTGCTGGTCATTGTGGAATTCACTGCTTTCCTCACTCAAACAGAGAAACAAATGGTCATTTTCTCAAATTTAAAGTTCCGTGTACAATACAGTTTATGCAAATTTAACAATATTAATACAATTTAGTAAATTATAAATTGAAATTGAAGTTGCAAATAAACAAAAATAACCATGGTTAATATCTGTATGGATAAAAGTACAAAGAAGAAACTAAGTTGAATTTGGGAAGATTCTTAGCAGAAATATAAGTTTCAGAAAAATATCACAGTCTTCTTCAGATGACTATCTACTTACAGTTTCAAATTCCTTACCATCACCTGTTTGCACACCCTACCTCTAGTTCATATAAATGTATTAAATAATATAAATATAAAATATTATTTTTGCAAAAGTTAAATCTGATTTTGAAGAGTACCTTAATTTGTACCAACTGTTCTACTATTATAATAACCTTGTATTATAAACAAATTATTATAATTAATCATGATCCAGGAGATGTCAATATCTCTCCCCCACCAAAAAAAAAAATGAAGGGAACAAGTTAGGGCATAATATAGCTTTTTTTTTGCATGGGCAGGCACTGGGAATCAAACTCAAGTCTCCAGCATGATGGGCAAGAATTCTGCCACTGAGCCAACATCACACCACCCCACAACATAGATTTTAAAGAAAGAAAAATAGATAAAGCCTTCCTAAGGTAAAAACTCAAGGAGTTTTTTGTGAATAAACCACACTCCTTGTTTTGCTTCTGTTTTAAAGGGAGCTAAGTAAACACATGGTAAGGATTTGGAGTATAAATCTGAGAATTAGAAGGGAGATCACTTAGGTTATATATATTGTGCCTTCCACCAAGGAATTTCTTTGATTATTTGAATTTTATATTTTCTTCTGAGTCCTCAATCATAAATGCTGGGACTGAACTGTTGAATAAAGGAAACAAATTGGAGGAGAGAAATTTTTCCAATTTGAGGATATAAATATATAGAGGATAACTACAAGTAGTAAACACCAGATGTCAACATGAAGGAAGACAGTGAAAACACCAATGCAAAACCAAGAGTCATACTAGGCAGGCAAGATAGCCAGACATATAATAGTGAACCTTACATTCCTGTTAATACCTGATGCTATCTATTCATCTAAATATAATTGACTCAATACTAACTAGTATATGTATTTACATTGACTATTTTCCCAAAGGAACTAACTTTCACACTCTAAAATTGGATTATATTAAAATCACAATAAGAAAACATTTTATATTAAATTTTTTAGGTCAATCCAAACTATGATGAAAGATTTGAAAAGTCCATTCATCTTTTGTCATATGAGACCAGTGTCTTGCTCCATAAATTCCTCATAGCATTTTTTACTTCTGCATTCCTCAGTGTATAAATCAGAGGGTTGAGCAAAGGTGTTCCAATTGTATAAAACACAGCTATCATCTTATCCATGGGGAAGGTGGTTGCAGGACGTGTATATATAAATATGCAAGGAACAAAGAACAAGATGACCACGATGATGTGAGAGATGCAGGTGGAGAGAGCTTTTCTCTTCCCTTCAGCAGAGTAGTTTCTCAGAGAATGCAAAATGATAACATAGGAGAACATCAGCATGACAAAACTCACTGAGCAAATGGCTCCACTATTGGACACCAATAATAAATTGATCACATATGTGTCTGCACAGGCAAGTTTCAACAAGGGCTGCAAGTCACAAAAATAGTGATCAATCACATTGGGACCACAGAAAGGTAAACTTAAGGCCAGAAAAATCTGAGCTAAAGAATGCACACAGGACCCCACCCAGGCCACAGCCACCAGCACTGTGCAGACCCACCGGTTCATGATGGTCATGTAGTGCAGGGGCTTACAGATGGCCACATAGCGGTCAATGGCCATGAGGATAAGGATGAAGATCTCCAGGCAGCCAAAGAAATGGAATGAAAAGACTTGTATTATGCACTCACTGAAAGAGATGGTGGCCTTCTTCGAAAGAGCATCGACAATCATTCGAGGGGCTATGGAAGTACAGAAACAGGTATCGGATAAGGATAAGTAGAAAAGGAAAAGGTACATTGGACTCCCAAGTGCCTGGCTGGTCTTGATGGTGACAAGAATGAGTAGGTTACCCAGCAAGATCTCCAAGTAGAAAAGTAAGAAAGCAACAAATACTACTTTCTTTCTAAAAGAATCCTGTGTCAACCCAAGCAGAATGAACTCAGTCACATTGTTATGCAGCTGCATGATGTCATGAAAGAGGAGAAGATATGAGTGAGAAATGCTTAATCTGCAAAAAATAAAGGAATTAATGTATGGTGCTATATGATGTTATGGAATAATATAAACAAATTATATTTTTATAATTATATTATATATATTTATAATAATATAAACCCATGGGGTTGTGCAATATTTAGAATATTTTAAGCAAAATAAACATCCCTCATCAGGGACATTCTCATAGATATTCATTCTTAAGTCACTTTAACTCTTTGGTCCTCAATTTTTTTTTTAATTTGCATATGGGCAGGAGGCACCAGGGATCGAACTCCAGACCTCCAGCACGGCAGGTCGGAGCTCTGCCTGCTGAGCCACGGCAGCCTCCCAGGTCCTCAATTTTTAATAACACTTCATAAGAATATTATAACTCTCAATTAAGCTTAAAATGTGATACTTTTCTGAAACACTCTTCATATGTTGCCTAATTGATCTTGGGCATGATACTGCTGTAATAATTTTGACACATTTAATGAATATAAAATCTAGAGACATGTTAATTCAATATTTACTTCATATTTTTATATTCAGTAAACCTTGGAACCCATGTTATTCATGGTTTGACACTAAGCATTTTGCATACATTGTTAGCTTAATGTAAAATGTAAAATCAAACACCACCCCACTGCCATAAAGAACCTCTTATTTAAGCATATATATATATATATATATATATATATATATATATATATGCTTGTATATATAAATACAATGCATAAAAGTTATGCATATTTATACAAATTTTTACTAGCTATAAATTCATATGTCCCATTTCTTCACTGCATAATCCCTTCCATATGATCCTATGATCCTGCTCAAAAAGAGAACAGGAAACATTTATAAGTTTTATATAATCTGTTTCTACTTTCAAACACCTTATTGATATTTAGTACTTAAGAGAAATGAATGTTTTTTCTAATTGGTAATGTTAGTTCAAATATCAAATATACTCATTTCCATTTTCATCTTCCAATTATGAAAATAACTACTAGAACACTCAAGAGTCACTGGGGTTACATTTCTAAATGAAAAGATGGGGAGTTAATCCATACTTCATAATTTTGCATTCAGTTTTAGATTAAGTACTTTAGATATGGGTTGATGGGTGAGATTGTCACTGGGACATTGGCTTATGACCAGATCATGGCTGCAATTGCCAATATAGTTTTTTTTAATCCAGATATCTAAAACCTCATGTTCCTGAACAAAGAAAGGAAGTAGAAAACAGAAGGAGATGTGGGTTTAGAAAAGAAGAATAGTGGGTGTTTGCACATTGAGTTCTTCGTTCCATTTTTTTTCTGTTCTGGAACAGTCAGTGATTATTGAACTGTGCAATGCCACTTCTTACATCAAGAATTTCTCATTTTCAAATTTAGAATGAAAGATTATCATGGGCTTTACATCCAAGAAAAAAATCTTTTGTCTGGATCTTTCCTGCTTATATGACATTGAAGGACACTTTATGAAAATAAAAATATAAAGTGAGATTTTATATATTTAATTATAGTATTAAAAAATTTCTTATTTTACTGTGTTCCTCTCCAATCCTTACATTCCTTTAATTCATTAACTTGAAGACTGTAATTTGGCCAAACTCCAGGCCATGAGAAAGAAAGGACACAGTTCTCTGATATATTTTTCCATCCTCCCTGATAAGTTTTCTTCTCCTCAACAGACTTGAAATTTCCACTAACTTCCTCCTAATCAAAACTGCTCATGGAAAGTATCTGATGAAGTTATTCACTTTAGGATGCCAAGAATAAAAAATATTTCTCTTTGGACTGGGTCATCTTTGGCAAGGATCTTAAACTGTAAAGAAACTGAGTATTTCAATAAGTTCATTATTTCCTTCATTTATTTAAAACACTGATCCATCATTTTATTTCCTTGCATGGTCAGGCACCAGGAATTGAACCTGGGTCTCCAGCATGGCAGGTAAGAAGTTGGCCTGCTGAGCCACCATGGCCCATCCCCATCATGGTTTTTGTACGTGAAAATACGGTAGGCATTTGAAGAAAGACAATAATAAAGTCTCTTTCATCTCCAATAGCCCATCATTTTGGTCCCTCCTTTGCATACTATTTGAGGGTATATTATCAAGCCCAGAACACTGTAACTTCTAGATCAAACATTTGTTTATACAACTGAACATATGCTTTAAAGATAAATTATGACTCATAAATATATATGACTCCATTAACTTTTTAATAAATTTTGGGTCCTCATCAAATATTTAGTCAAGAGTTTCAGGATGCCATTAAATATTCTAACCAAAATCTGCAGGCTTAAAGCCCATTCATGTTCCAAATAAGCCTGACTACTTTAACTAAATATACATTAATTTCTTTGAAAACCAATTTCTGTGCCCCCAAGCATACATTTATTTTTGAACCAAGGGTTTTAAACTGTATTTTAATCTACAAAACTTCAGAATCTAGGAAAGGGAGAAAATGGTTACCAAATTACTTTTTATTGAAGTCTCTATAATCAGAGAATTCAAGATGCAATGGGAGCACAGATTAAAGACTAGTAAAGGAATCAGATGTGATCTTTATAATGGAAATAATATAGTAGCTAAGATTTAAAAGTAAAAAGGGATAGATTCTCTAAACTCATATTTCCCTCTTTGCTTTTGGAACGTCTTTACATTTTCAACAGTTTCAATCTTCTCCAAACCTCAGGTGTCAACTCTAGCAGGGCCTCCTCTAGATGGCCTTCAGTGATTGCCTTGTGATAAAGGAATCCTCTCCTTTGATCTCTGTAGCATTCTTTATGGCTTTTAAAATAATATTGCTTATTATTACTTATGATACAATGCAATGATTTGTGTGCTTGATTTAGCTACCTTTCTGGAATAAGAAATTTGGAAAATTATGTGTTCTCAGGATTTCTTTCTCCATAGTTCCAACATCAATATTTTTATAATGCAGGTGTTAACAAGTGCTTTTATATTGAATATTCTTTATTACCTCTTAAAACATACCCACATTTATCTGCATTTTGTAGTAACTCTGTCTACAAAACAGTCACACCATTAATTTAATGGGGCATTCTAGATATTTTGTATAGTGTGTGACTCAGACAAATATAGCCCCAATTTTAAAGCTGGGGTGAATAACAGACAGATTTTAAGTAACTTAATAGCTCATCTCCAAACCCGGAACCATGGATAATGTACTTTGCACTACATCATGCAGACAGGTTAGATGTCGGGACTCAGACACCCATGAAAATAACCACCTTGAGCATTAGAGTATTTTACATTAATCTTTGGGCCTTAGGGAATTCATGTAGAAGTGTTACATTATTTATATTTTCCCAATACTGATATATGTAATTATGTGTATGAACATATGTACATGTTTTCTTTTTTCCAGGGGAATATTTAGCACTTTTCATTAGGTTCTCAGAGGAATCTGTGGCACAAAAAATGGGTTACTATGTTCTGAGGACAAATCAGCACTAGTGAAATACCACACCTTCTAATAACTACTGTATTTACCTCAACTCTCCTAATGAATTGGCCAACTTTAGAATACTAAATTTTTCAAAACAACAAACACATCTAGGGAATATTTTGGAGTCAAAGAGCTGAAAACAAAGTAGACAGGAGAACATAAAGAATAGATGGGGGGCGGCTGCCGTGGCTCAGCAGGCAGAGCTCCGACCTGCCATGCTGGAGGTCTGGAGTTCGATCCCTGGTGCCTCCTGCCCATATGCAAATTAAAAAAAAAAAGAATAGATGGGGTAATACAGACAGGGGCATGCCTCTTTCTGTGCTCAAACATCTGTTTTATTGTGGAGGATACAGTGAGAAACTTTGTTGCTCCTTAAAGACTCTCTTAAAGTCTTGCCAAATTCAGTTACATTAGATTTCTATTTTGTAATAATCCTTACACTCACTTTATTTCAATATTGGTGTACATTCTCTTTGGGAAGTTTAACAGATTTTCCCAGCTTCTTTAACTTTCAAATGCCCGGTTTAAAGAATGATGTAACCTCCCTCATTGCATTCCACACTAAGTAACAAATTCTTAGAATTCTGCTATCTGTTCAAGAAATGTCCGGTAAAATGGGATGGCCAAAGAATGAACAGAATGTCATAAAATTCAATATCCATTACCTATACATACTACATTTAGTTGTGCACAAGAGATGAAATTAGTGTTTATTTCCCCAAATTTTATCAAGCATATAATCAGGAGCATTGTGGAGGAACACTAGTGGAGAAGGTGACAAGTGGAAGGAAGTTGGGCAAGGAAAAAAAGGAAAAAGATATCAGAAACCCACCATCAATATATAGGGCATGTTACTGTTGACCTTCATTAAATTATTTTTATTCTGTTCATCTTCTGTGTTCTGTGAAATTTCTCTGGAAAGTATTCAATTTTTTTCTAACAAAGTTTCAGAAGCATGTGCTAACTGAAACTATATTCTTTAGATATCATATTTGAAAACATTAGAGGTGTAAAAATTCTGTACTGTGACACAATATTCTATTCAATGCTGCCACTGGGATATAGAAAGGCCAACATTATTCAGAAATAACATCAAAGTTACCTAGAAGTACTTTTGGAGTATCAGTATTCAGCTTTATAAAATAATAACATAAATTTTCACAAGGGATCCAGGAAATGTCATATAACCATGTAAAAAAAAAGAGAGGACTGCAATATTTATGAACAGCCCTAATAATCTCCATAGTAAAAGGAACTATTTATTAGAATGTTCTGCATTTTTTTATTTTAATCTAGTGCATGAATAAATTAGTAATCCACAAAATAACCCATGTTTATTTTTTATTTCAATTTTTTAAATGTCAATCCCTAGCCACATGATCTGTGTCACATTTGGAATTCTATTTATAGCACACTAATATAGACTGATTTCCTTAGGAGGAGAGAAAGAGAGCTCCTTTGATAGCAGACTTCCTCTTACTTGCTAAATATCATTAAAACATGATCTAGAAAGTTAAGTTAGAGGTAAATGGTTATGCTTTTATTAATAAGAATGACATTTATAAAAATATTTACACTTACCCTTACATACCTAGATTTATACTCTTCTTGATTCCAGAACTTTTTAGGCAAATAGTTAAGAAGGACTTGCAGATGTTAGGAGAGGCATGATAATGAAGAATCTTAGAGTTTTGCATGAAGTAGGACAATTCATTGTTTCCTAGAATATAGCCAGGACTGAAAAGACTGGCTAAATAAAAGAAAATCTGTTTGTAAAATTAAAATAAGAAGCATCACCTTTACTCTCTTACCTATTTGTTAGCAGAAGAAATAGATGAAACTCCAGGAACTTGAGTCCTAAGAGGGCCTGATTCCTTCTAATATCAGACTCTGAATTCAGGTGCTTCAGCCTACAAGAAATACCTTAAAGTACAGGCTTCATAAAGACTGCCTAATCAAAGGTAGACTTATTCTATTTCATACTTTAAAATCCCAATATGATTTATTCACAGATGCATAGGGATTTATACGTATATGTAAAGTGTTTCTCTAAGGTGAAATTTCTTGTAGTTTTGAGCTATATTGAGGTGATGAGGGTGTTGTATTTTTAGAAGAGCCCTATTAAAGATTTCCTGGAGCTCTAGCCCCTGCATGCAACTCATGAAGCCAGGAAGGAAAAAGTGAATTCCCTGAGGTATACAACAAACTGTGGGCAATGTCTCCTTCCCACATGGTTTCTTTATCTCCAAAACTGATGCAATGCCTAAATTATGCAGAAAGCTCGGTGCCAAAAAACACTCCAAATTAACAGGCACTATTATTTGTCAATTCCCCAGTGAACTTCCAGTAGCCAATAGTTTCTTGGCAAGAAGCTTTGGAGCTCCATCCTAATACTGAGCTACAGAAAATTGCTCCTAATAGTCTCTGCAGACTTTATGTTACCTACCTTGAGTGTTCTTCTGTCTCCACTGTGCTGCATGGTCAAGAACTGTAATTCAAGCCTTTTTTCTTTCTCTCAACCCATGAGTTCATGCTTACTACCATATTCTTAAGACCCCCTTTTCTCACTTTCCTGACATTCAGAGCATGATATAGCTCCATCTTCAAGCTCAAGACTTGTGCTTCCCTTTAAAGTTTACATTATTTATAAATGTGACACCTGAGGGTATCATTTAAGTGTGTAGACTGTCGTTTCTTAAATTTGAAGTCCTTTAAATAGCAATTGGCTCAAAATCAACTTTAGCATTGGTGTCCAGCCAAAATCCTGTATCAGCTTAGAGTTAAGCATTCATAAGGTCAAGAGATGAATGCCTACTCCAGAGCCATTTCTGACATCACTGCCCCTCAGTGCTATGATATGTTGCTATCATGTGCAGTCTTCATAAGAACATGATTACAAATTAGTCCTGGCATTTAGATTCATTGTTAATATATTTATAGTAACTTTCAAGTGTTACTGAACATTCTAGATCTAACTTGGAGAAAATATGTCTTTGTCTTATTTGTTTTCACTTTGGTTTTCTTTGAAATGTCAAACATTAATCCGATTGACATCCTTATAATATCAGTAATTATAATACTATTCTCTTCCACAAAATCTGAGCATATACATACATCCAAACCTGCAGCTGATGAAATTCACAAGCATGAATATGGTGAAAAAGCCAAATTAAAGTGCACAATTTTTTCTTCTTTTCCTTCATTTTAATCCTTTCATCACATTGATAAAGAATGAGATAATTTTTCTTATACTTCCTGCCTCAAAATAATATTACTAATAGTTTTATCATTATTTAATAGTTAATTGTTCATATGTGCTTACTAAGTACACACACAGACTCAATAAATAATTTATGATATAGGAAATTGATTTTTTAATAATATTCTTACTTTTTGTTTGGTCTGGGATGATTGTAGAGGATGGTGATTATTGGATAGTTTCTGGTTAAATTCCCCCAATGATATGTGAATAATATCTCCAGGATAGTGCTAGAAAGAGGAATGGGAAAAAGGAAAAGTAGGAAACTGGGTCAAGTTTAAAATTCTCAGTTTTTGGAGTGACAGAAAATTTTTTCACATGGCCATCTGGGGATGATGGATGCTTTAGGTAGTGGTTCTGATACCCATAAAGATTTCCAAAATGATCTCCCTGGGTTGTTTTACAGCAGAGCATGCTTCAACAGAAATTGATATATGGTTTCTAGACACCTAAAGAGACTAAAGAACTAATTAACAATTGCCAAAATTTCTACTCTTGCTCTGTGGCATGGGAGAGAGAGAGGGTGCCACCACACCTGAGTATATAGGGAATCTGCTCAATATCAATAGTGCATAGTTAAGTTCATGAATCATGGGTGATATCATGAATAAGCTCTGTGGGGCACATTGTGTAGGGACTGAAGACATGGGGCATGGAGATCAGAGCTTCCACCAATGAGTCATACGAATCCATAGTGAAACATACTTCTGGATTGAACTGGGTAGTGGTGAGATTCAAAGTGGTCTTTAGTTTGTACTTGGTCATGTTGTTATTGGTTTCAGTAAAAGCTAGGCTCAGAGTCTGTGCATTCTTCGGGTAGAAGGAAATGCCATTCAACATAAATCTGGCTACTACAGCACTTGCCTCAGCAGTAAAGTGCAACAAAACCAATAGATCATGTAAGCTTGATAAATAACCTCAGTTAACTTACATTTCCTTACATTTTTTCATAATCTGCATTATTTTGTCTGAATTTTTAAAATTTGATTTATGTTGTTATATATTTGAGAAAATTTGTCTCCTGATTTTTGATATGACATAGTAGACATCCTGTTTTTAATCCATCATCACCTAATGTGAAGAATGTCCAGAGTGAATTTTCTTCAAGCAGCCCTGACCTAAAACAAACTAAATATTTAAAAATAAAATAAAATCATTAGAGGTTATTTTTATTATTATTATAAATTTATAAATAAAACTTTCACATAAGGATTAGAATTTTGGTGTATACACTTTTTCTGCTACTTCTGCATCATTAGTCCAGTAAGCTTTTGGAATCCAATCCAGATTACCAACTTCTGCACATGCCTCCTTCCACATGACTATCTCATCCCAGACTCCTAGAGATTAGATAACCTGAGGAATGAAAAGGTAACAGTGATCAATTAAATACTAAAATACATGAGGTCATAGGAATCCAAGCTTCTCTGAGAACATGACATTAGACATTCCTGAGCTGTCATGTCTATACACAAAGACTTAGAGATTCAGAAGAGATTCCCAAAATATAAAGCACAGGCCATTATCCTCATTATAACTTCAAGAAAATTTCCACTTTTATTGTACTCTTTCTTCCTCACTTATGTTCAGTCATTAACTTTCCCATCTTCTTAATCTCATCATGTAATGTTCTCACTTCCAACTTTTTTGTGTCACTTTTAGAAAATTCTTCTCCACTAAATGTAAAATGATTTTGACATAGTTTCTGCTACAATTTCATTTAAATTTTTATCTGCCTCCAATAAAGGGCTCCAGGAAATGAATGAGACCCATTTTGAATGGGCAGGATCATTTCTCCATGGTAACAATCCAGTGAAAAATAGGTCTGCCCCACAAGATTGGAGTAAAAGAACAAACTTTTCTGTGATACATAACAGATTCAAACCAGCACAACTTTATTTAATTTTTTCTCTTCTCTTTTCACCTCCCTTATCTTTCCTCACTTTTTTTCATTTTTGCTGTATAATGGGGGTCACATTTCATTCTTTTTCTGTGAGTATCCCAT
>PVIY010060392.1:0-11648 GCA_004026745.1 Myrmecophaga tridactyla
AATCATTACTTCCTTGAGCAAATTAACTCACTCACAGATATGGATTTGGAAAATACTTTTTTTTCAATGCATATTCATTTTCTTTAAGCTGGCAAAGTGCTTTTACTTTCCTTCTAGACAGGTATAGAAAACTTACAACCTTGTGTCACAATCTACTCTTTAGGAACTTTAATTGAATTATTCATCCAAAAGATATCACACTGTCCATAACTTTGATGGCATTATGCTTATTGGACCTCAACAACAAGAAGTAGCAACTACTCTAGACTTATTTATAAGCCATTTGCATATCTCAGGGGATGGCAACAAATTCGACAAAAATTCAGGGTCTTAGATATCAGTGAAATTTCTAGGCATCCAGTGGAGAAAGCAACATCAAGGTATCCTTTTTAAGTAATAAGATAAACTGTTGAATCCAGCTCCTCCTATAACCAAAGAAGAGGAATTATGCCTAGCTGTTCTCTGAGGACTTTGGAAGCAATATATTTCTAATTTGGGTGGGCGACTTTGGCCCATTCATGGAGTAAGTGATAGAGCTTCTAGTTTTGAGTGGACCAGAAGAAGAGGAGACTCTGCAACAGATCCATATTGCTGTTTAAGGTATTTTCCACTGGGACCATAATTATCCAGCATATCGAATGGTCTGTTAACTTTCATTGGCAAATAGAGATGCTGCTTAGAGGCTTTGTCAGGTCTCCCTATGAGAAACACAGCACAGACAGTATTGAATAGGGATTATTTTGCCCTTATGAAATGAGATTTAGATTAAAACATGACTTTTCTAGGGGAAATACATCCTTTCAAACCAGCACATACCTCATTGCAGTGGAAGAGTCATGCCATCTCAGGCCTTAGAGAGGGTGAACCACCTTCTTTGGGGTTTGGGGAGAGCCTGGATATCATCACATGGAAACATTGAGCATGTGCCCCAGAAATGGCAGAAAGACCGGGCACAGTCCCAATACTTGGAGAGAGTGGAACCAATAAAAAGTTGATCTCCCCAATATCCCCCAAGGTTGCATTTGGAGAGAGGCAGGCCTCTGTGTATGCCCTTGGAAAGGGTGGGACCATCCATTTCTAAAGCCCCAAAGACAAAGGATTCCCAGACTTTGAAATCTAATGGACTTTTCCCTGTGGGTTTTTCAAACTGTATGGGTCCAGTGACCCCTGTGTTCCTTCCTTCCTATGGACATGGGGATATGTATCTGATAAATGTTCTTCCTATGTATTTTGGCAGAAATAACTTGTTTTTGTGTTTTTTATACACAAAGCCAGAGGAGAACTTTGCCTTAGAACAGACCATGCCTATAGCTAACTTGTATAGGAGTTTGTAGTGTTTCTAACTTTGTATTTCATTCACAAATGAAATACTACTGAAATTTTTCAAAGATTTCTGATATTGTTATGGAATGATTATATTATGTATATTGGGAAAATGCCTTTTGTAGGGTCCAGAGAGTGGTATGTGCTGGTTTGAAATGATGTACATACCCTAGAAAAGCCATGTTTTAATCCTAATCCCATTTTTTAAAGGCAGTCATTTCTTCTAATCCCTATGCAGAATTGTAAGTTTGAAACTGTTATTAGATCACCTCCCAGGAGATGTGATTTAATCGAGTGGTTGTTAAACTAGATTAGAAGGAGGCATGTCTCCACCCACTTGGGTGGGTCTTTATTAGTTTACTGAAATCCTATAAAAGAGGAAACATTTGGGAGAATGAGTGAGATTTGGAGAGAGCAGAGAATGCTATAGTGTCATGAAGCAGAGAGTCCAAGAGCCAGCCACCTTTGGAGATGAAAAGGAAAATGCCTCCTGGGGGGCTTCATGAAACCAGAAGCCAGGACAGAAAGCTAACAGATGACACAATGTTTGCCATGTGTCCTTCCAGGTGAAAGCAGAGCCATGACTACGTTCATCATATGCCTTCTCATTTGGGAGTGAAATGCTGAACTTCATCGGCCTTCTTGAACCAAGGTATATTTCTCTAGAAGCCTTTGATTGGACATTTCTATAGACTTGTTTTAAATTGGGTCATTTTCTTGACCTTAAAACTGTAAACTAGCAACTTATTAAATCCCCCTTTGAAAAACCCATTCTGTTCCTGATATATTGCATTGCAGCAGCTAGCAAAGTAGAACAAGAAGATATAAAGTTTAGTTAGATTCTACAAAACGTCCCCAATATCCATTGACGTCAGAGGCTCAAATATATAGTTGAAAGGATCATACACAAAGGCCTCCTGATATCTGTACAAGTCTGTAACACTCTCATCCTACTGAAAAAGAAATTAAATAGACAAGGATATCAATTTTTTCAAGATCACAAGGCATTCATAAAAATTTTCATATCTACTTCCCAGTAGTATTTTATCCAGATGCCATCCTACCAACAATCCTACCTGAAACCACTTACCTCACAGTACTAGAACTTTGTTCTATTATTTCCTATGTACTTCTAAGTCAAGACAGTCAATACCTTTTACACTTTTCCTTGGAATGACAATAATGTGGACACCCATGCCTCAGAGATTCACTGAATACCTTTCTTAATTTATCAAGCCCTCAATCAAAACAAGGAGATCTAAAATTCCCTTGATATTCAGTTCTGATATGATGGAAAATTACCCATTAATTTGTCCAGAGGAAAAGAAGACATGCACAAAATATCTATTTACTTGCCTACCCTCTTAGCTGACAAGAGACAGAAAGTTTCAAAATATAAAATTACAAATCCATTATTTAGGGCATGAACTATCTCGGGAGGGAAAAAAACTCTGCTCAGAGATTGAAAACTATCTAGACTCATTCTAGAACACTCAAATAATGACAGCTGAGATGCTTTAAAAGTTTAACTGAATATTGCAGACAATGGTTGCCAAATTTTTCTGAGATTGCAAGACCTCTATGAATTTACTATGTCTTTGGCAAGACTCCATCCTCTAGAAGCACAAATATGAACAGAACTACCATAACCTGAAGAAAGCTCTTCATTGCCTCTTTCCCTAGTAATACACAAATATAAAGAGCCATTTCATCTATTTCTGTATGAACAATCTGAGTAAGCCCTTGAGGTTTTAAATCAAGTTCATGGAAACCATCAAAATTGCATCACTTCCTATAACTTTACCTGTGAACTAGTTTCAAAGGTTTAGCTTCCTCAACCGGGGCAATAGCTGCTACTGCAGAACTTGGTTCTTCTGCTGGATTGGTTTGCAGCACCTACTTGTTCTCATGGCTCCTCACAGTGAAAACATTACTACTGAAGGAGACCACATAACACTTTTCAGGCAGTTGGTTAGATTTTTATGAAAATCTGTAATTGTCTCCCTTTTATATTACAATTCACCACTGTGATACCTGGAGCCCTGCTACTCTTCTGCCCCATTAGAGGAAAATAAACCCCATAATATTCTTACCTCTATCACAGAACTATATCACTCAGATCCAGAGAATTTCCTATTTTGAAGCCTGTCCTACTATTATTTTTTTGATGCATTGTATCTCAAACCTGAAAGTGGAAGCTATAAAGCAGGATGTGCTATCATTACTTTACTCCCTCCTTTAGAGAACAGTCCTTTATGCAAGGTGAAATCAGCACAAATGGCAGAACTTAGAGTTTCTCAACTAGCAAAAGACCAGAAAGTAAGTATACATATGGATAGGATGTGTGCCTTTGCAATAGAACATAATTTTGGTATGCTTTAAAACAAATGGGGCTTCTCACCTCTGCTGGATCACCCATCAAAAATGGACAAGTTAGAGAACATCTATATGCATCCTTAATTTATATATAGATAGCTATTATAAAAGTTGAGGTCCATGTAAAAAGAGAGAAGATGGTAGGTAAAGCAAGTGCTTTAGCAGATCATTATGCCAAACAAGCTGCCTTAACAAAGGTTATAACCCTATCAGAATCTTCAAAGGATTAATCACCATAGGAATTCAAAAAGGCTATTATAAATTATCAGTGTTTAGCCTCCTGATTTTTAAAAAGAATAATGGAATAAAAATCTGTTGTAGCCTTCATTCAGATGATCACTGCTCTTCTCTAAGATAGAAGCTTGGTGATATTTGAAATGGATATTAAACAAATTTCTCCATGAATTTACTCATCATGGAATAAACAAATTAGCTACTGTATAACACTACATTGGTGGAGAAACTTTGATAAAACAGGTCAGATTAGTTTCCAGTCATAGATCACCTGTAAACAGCATGATCCTGGAAAAACAGTAAAAGAAAAACATGGCCAAGAAGCAAAGCCTCAAGTGTTCTTTGAATTTTTCAAATTGATTTTACCCAACTTGTACCTTCCATGGGGTCTGAATATGTTTTAGTGACTATGGGTCTGTTTTTAGAATGAGCTGAAGCATTTTTTGTTGAGAAGCCACAGTCTTTACAGTTAAGATAAAGCTATCAGATTTTGTGTTTCCAACCTAGGACATATCAACTTCTATATCAAGAGCTTTGGAGGCATTTCCAGTCTCTCAAAAACTACACTGCCCTTACAACCCACAATATACTAAAAAGATTTAAAGGACCAGTGCTGTTCTTAAATCAAAATGAAAAAGTCTTTCAGAAACCCTTGAACTTCCTTGGCCTTATCTATCCCCACTGGCCGTTGTGGACACCAGCTCCCTCAGAGACACATCAGTTATTTCATTATGAACTAGTAGCTGAAAACCTGTACATTTAGGGATTTCACCTCTAATGCTCGACTTTGCCCTACTGCTTGCAGATCTGGTAAAATATTGCAAAGGACTCATGTACAATACCCAGACTTATTACCAACAGCTTAAGTCTATCTTCTCATCACATCTTCTTGAACTGCTTCTTCATGATCTAAATCTAGGATATTTTGATTCTTGGAGGAGGCATCAGAGAAAATTTTCCCTTGAACTCAATGTATAGGACCTTATCAGGTTCTGTTAACAAACAAACAAACATGTTTCAGTAAAACTCCAAGGAGGCAATCCTTAAGTTCACGTTTAGGAAATAAGTAAGCAATTCAAGGATCCACACAATTGGAAGGCTACTCTGGTAGGGAACCTCAAACTGAGGATTCATTGAGATGCTCTACAAGGTGATAATCTTTTGGGAGAACACAGCTGTCCCAAGACATTTGGAACAAATATATGACAACAAAAAATAGACACTTTCTGCCCATGATATTGGATCAGAACAATTATTTAATTCCTATTTAATTTTCTTACCAGTTGATTTATAGTGTTTCCTCTCATTTTCCAAAACCACTTGTTCTCACCCATTCATAATGGCCCTGTTCTTCCCTCATATTTCTTCTAATAGGAACATAAGATCATACTTTTATTTTAATAGTATTCTTAGATTGTCCCAAACAGTCACCACTATCTTCAGTCTTCTTGAATGCTGGATATGCAATCTATTGCCAAAGCCTGTGATAAAAATCTCTGTACCAGGCAAGTCATGGTGGCTCATCAGGTAGAGTTCTTGCCTGCCATGCTTGAGACCTGGATTCAATTCATGGTGCCTGCCCATTCCAAAAAATAAAAACAACAACAAAATAAAGACTCTGGGTAATTCTGATTTCATCAAATGAGGTGAATTACACCTACATGGATAACTGATCTTAAATAATACAGCCTCTGACTTTGCAAGCATCCTTCTTTCCCCAAAACAGAAACAGTTATTATATTCTATTGATCAGAACAAAGATATATCTAAATTTGAATTGAACACTTTTCATATGGCAATGGGGCAAATACTTACCATCTGGAAGAGACTAATAATGATCCAAATCAGTAACCCAGTTAATGTGAGGCTTGGTTCTGACCTTATGCTGTGAGCAACTCCTTTTCATCTAGATCACTGTGTGCCCCTATAGATACTATCTCTTTTTAATGAAGCTACTGGTCCTTTTTGTCTCAAACTAACACCTCATGAAATTTGGATATAATATTCCAAGACTTGCCTCCCTTCTGACTAAAAAAACAAAACACTATAATTCTCTAAATCACCAAAGCTGAAAATTCCAACACAGACATGAGCTACAAAATGAGGCCACTCAATTATTCAAGCATAATTGCTGACTCATTGGGGGAATTTCTGACTCACTGTTTATCCTAATAATCACAGTGCTGATTTCATTGGCAGAAATCATAAAAAATAGAAAGGAATTAAGAAGCCTATCACCGATTCTGGCAGAGATAAGTAATTATGCCATCTCTCCACTAGATGGAATGCAGATTAGGCTCAACTCATTACCAAAAGTGGTGATTGACAGTCACACTGATCTAGGTTTTTGTTTGCCTGTGATGATGGTGTCTGTATCATCCATAATATTTCTTATTATGGTTCAATTAATGAATGATACAGGCAAAATGGAACAGTCTATGCATTGCCTTAAAGAAAATCCTATTTGTCTTTCCATGTTTGATCATCACAGTCTTTGAGATTGTTCTTTTGGCTTGTGTGGAGCAATTGGTGTTCCAGATTTTGAAACATCTTACAAGAATTACTATTCTTGTTTCTACCATCAGTTTGTTGCATTCTGACCAGAGTTATAAATTCTTCTCTGCCACTATTCTCTCATCAGATGATCATTATCATGCTACAGCAACACAGTAATGAAGATTGGGAAGTTGATTATGAGGATGTCTCAACAACCTCTGAGCACTGGAGATCTGGAATTTTTATTTCTCTGAATTGTTCAATTTATCATTAGTCAGAGAATGACCAAACAGGAGAATTGAAAAGGAAATTCTGACCTAGTATAAGCACTAATCAGATCACAAAATGCTGGTGCACAACCTGCAACAATAGGTTCAGGAGCCTGCCACTCTAAAGTAAATATTCCAGAGGTCAAACCACAATCCTCCTGGCATTCAATGCAAGAGAAAAAGGATTTATTCAATAACTGGCAACATTCCTAAGATTTGCACCCACTTTCAACTTAGGACCTACTGGAGAAAGCCAGATTTGCTCCCATAAACAATCAGATAGGATGCCCTGCTTCTAATAAGCCAACATGCAGTCTCCCAGTCCAACAGCTTCTGATCAGAGTATACTGAAGTCTTCTCTTTATTCTACTATAAAGCTTCCCCTTTCCCCTGCTTAGTTTTGATTCAGCCAAATGCAAGTAAGAGTGGATATGTTCCCTGCTATTCCAACTTCTAACTAGACATTTTTTTGCATTTGAGTATGCTACACTAATTTTTATTTTTTTATCTTCAAGTCCCACCCCACTTAATTACCCTGGAAATAATACTACTGCTGTTCCAACGATTTCTTGTGTATTGTTAAAATATAGATTTTTATAAGGCATCATTTTGAATCAGTACCAAAGAAACTTATTTGTTCACAAACATTAACAGGCAATTCATTGTGCCAGAACAATTTACTCTTCATTATTGAGTGAATAATCATACTGTGGCCTTGAAGCAGAAAATAATTGAAGCATATCCCGGTTGGTGCATCTTCTATGGGTTTCAATATCAGAATATATGTATTTAAGCAACTTAATTAACCCTATTCAGTATAAAACTAAACTGAATTTGCTGTTCTACAAGTAAAGGAGATTTCAGATAATTTTCAGAATATTTGAGGAGAAAGAACCTAAAATATACAGTTTGACCCTACTATGAAATCCCCAGTTCTAAATACTTTAGTTCCTTTCTCTTGCATAGGTGTATAGAATATGGCCATGTGCATTTCTGTGGCATCCAATCAAATAAAAAATTGAGTTCATTTTCACCATTGTTTTTATTTCTATTCAGCTTTAACTTTTACTACATAAACATTGTTGTCTCTACCTCTCTTCAGTTAACATTCATTACAAATTCCCCCCTGACCCTGCAATGACCATTCTACAATAAGAATAAAACAAAGTTTAGGGGGATTTCCCAATCAAGTCATTGGTATGTTCTTTTATTAAATGAAAAATTTAAAAGCACTTTATAGTGTTACACCTACTCAAAATATGTAGCTATTTGGAACAGCTCAATTGGGGGTACTAAGTTGTATTGTCTTAACTTTCTATTTCTAACTTAGACTTCAGCATGAATTCTGCTTTCTCTGACACCTCATTTGAGCATTTCTCCTTTTCTCTGCCTTTGTTCTTTCCACCAATTCTATGAAATATATTTCTCCTGGTATTTGTCATTCTTTGAGATAATGCTAACCTTATCATTCCCAGGTTATTGGTATCTAGCCAGTCTCTGCTTCCATCACTCCTCCTTATGCAAACAGCACACTGTTTTACTGATTGTATTCTGATGATAAAATAGAATTAGAACATGTGTTACATTAAAAATTTAAATAATTTGCAGAACATTTAAAACAGAACATGAGGAGGGCAATGATGGTGCAGTGACAGAGTTCTTACTTGCCATGCCAGAGACCTGGGTTTGATTCCCTGTGCCTGCCCATGCAAAACAAAAAACAAAAACCAACATAACACAGAATATGCCACAGATGATGGGACCTCAAAATTGTCTCGAATTTCTTATGGGATGAATATATAAAACGTAAAATAACTGTAACAGTAATTCTAACACAATCTTTCTTCAAACTAATGCTATATGGTCAACTAAATGCAACTTTGGATTTTGGTTTAGGTACTACTTGATTCCTAATTTAATTATAAGGATATCAAGAAAAGATTTTTTATTCTTTCTAAATTTTATTTTCTCATGTATTTTTATCATTAACTATTAAGTCTCATACATAGGTAGAAAAATTATTTTGGCACTTATACCTAATTGTTTTCTCTCTATTTACTTTGTGACTCAGATAATACTTATTTCAATGAATCTAAAATCTACTAAAACAAGAGTAATACCTTGAAAAGAATATAATTTGTTTTTTTCTGCTGAATACACCTTAGCATTTCTAACAAAGACTTTTGAAGGAATTAAAAAAAGGGATTGTCCCAGGCCCCTGGACCAGATGCGTTCTGAAACCTCAAACGCCCAGCCTCTCCAGAACATAAGATAATTCCATTTCCCATCCCATATTATTGGCAGACCCTTCCAAAATGAGAAAGTTAGAATGCCCAGACGCCAAACACCCCTAAAGAGATGAATAGAAAGATCAAAGGTGAGGGTAGAGTTAATCAGAGAAGTTAGGTGTGTTGGTTTGAATCTGTGCTGAACCCCGGAAAAGCCATGTCCTTTAATCCTCATTCAACATTGCTGGGTGGGAGCATTTTGATTGTTCCCGTGGAGATTTGAACCACCCAATTGTGGGTGGCAAGTTTTGATTAGATGATTTCCATGGAGGTGTGTCTCCACCCATTGAAGGTGGAGTTGCTTACTGGAACCCTTTAAAAGAGGAAACATTTTGGAGAAAGTCGCTTTTTGTAGAGCCACCAGAAAGTTAGCAGACACTGTTATGTTCACCATGTGCCCTTCCAGCAGAGAGACAAACATTGAATGTCATCAGCTTTCTTGAACCAAGATATCTTTCCCTGGATGTCTTAAATTAGACACTTCTCTAGACTTGTAATTGGGACATTTTCTCAGCCTTAGAACTGTAAGCTTGCAACTTGTTAAATTCTCCTTTTTAAAATCCCTTCTGTTTCTGGTATATTGCATTCTGGCAGCTAGCACACTAGAGCAATAGAATTTAACACATGAATATGATTGCTGAATCATTAAATTGTTATCGCTTTTAGTCTCCACTATCTTAGAGCAGCTGGAGGTAAAACCCTATAATTGTGGAATTGTAACCTATGCCAAACTCTGAAATAGTTTCTATAACTAATTGTGGTGCTGTGCTGTGAAATTTATTGCTATATATATATATATTATTTTACACAGAAAAGAAAAGAAATATATATATATATATATTTTAATTTGCATATGGGCAGGAGGCACAAGGGATCGAACTCCAGACCTCCAGCACGGCAGGTCGGAGCTCTGCCTGCTGAGCCACGGCAGCCGCCCAAGAAAAGAAATATTGACTGTGATGATAAAAAATATGTATTTCTTCTAGCTTCCTATATTCTGGAGCATTTAGAAGGAAACACATGAGAGTATCATATGATAACCCGTGATAAACTCTGGGATCTGTCCTGTAGCTACTTGTTGAAGAGTGCTTTGAAAACTATTGACTTTTTCTTTCCTTGCTTCATATATATGTTATGTTATACAATAGAAGAGTTAAAACATAAATCTAGCTGCAAAACAGCATTATATTCTATTATTCCCTGGCTTAGTCACTTGTGGCCATCCTCTAATTTGTGCTGAGGCCAAATTACTTCACATAAATGTTTCATGCTTTTCTTTGTTATGGGCTCATACCAAAATTGCTCCTACTGCTTAAGAATGCAAATTAAAGGATCATCCCTATTATTTTCACTTAGATTTCTCTTTCATACCTTTCCAATTCTTTTTCCTTGCAATTCCCTTTAGACAACTTCTGAGAGAAGATGGGGTATGGCAAACACAAAGTGAAAGCTGAGAAGACCAAGAACCAATGCCAAACATATGTGGCCAATTCACAAATGACTTTTATGTGCCATTGAGTTCCGAAATAACCAAATCCAAACCTAGGCACCAAATTCAATGATCTCCCTCTGTGCCAGGTGCTTCTCCCTTTCTGAAAACAAGTTTCTATGTGTCATGTCCAGCTACAGCTTTGGCAGGAGTTTATGTGACACTGAATACCATATCAAACCAGGCCTGTATAAATATACAAGACATCCCTACCCACTCACAAAATATGTTCTCCTCTGCAGCCACCAAGCCTTACGGTACTAGAGACTTTGGGCAAGAAACTCTTTCATCCTGTTTTTGGAGAAAAATTTCTCCATGAACTGTAGAGCTAAGATTCTCAAATGTTTTGCCTTCGGGATCCAGGAATCTACCAATCAGCATATTGTTCAGATGTCCAGCCCCACATTGGTGTCAAAGTATAGATGGAGTTATTCCAAAATCTGAGTTTGTCACTCAGTGAACCAAATGTACAGACACACAGTCTAGAAAAAGAGGTTTATTTATGTTGGTTGGAGGTCTGAGAAGATTTTCCCATATCAGCCTCAATGTAGTAATTTTTCTATTGTTTTTTACGCAGGTTAGAGACATAACCATCTTGGATAAAAGGTAACAGAGGTCTAGAACTTCAGTAGTTTTTTATCTCAGTTATTTATTATTTCAATTAGAATTTATGTCCTGTATGGCACTTGAGGAATGAGGCCTCCAAATCTGGGGTGATAGATGAACACTCATTCATGTATGAGAGCAGATATTACATTTACATATTGCTTCTCAGTGAAACTGAGAGCCCACATTCTCAGCTTACTTTCATTTTTAAGATTACATTTAAAAAGTTACTATTATAATAGGACAATTTAAAATGGTGCTAAGCCAAAATAAATCCATCCATTCCTTATCAGAGTGCCCTAGTATTCCTTCCTAGAGGCAATAACTATTCTCTGTAAGTTAAGATTCTTTGGTAAATTATCTTTGTAAATACAACATTTACTCCCGGTATATTCATATATGTTTATATGTTAGTGCATCTATGAGTTTGCATTTAGTATATTGCAAGATAATAAATGCAAACTCTTAGTATCTTGATATACTTTCCACACTAGTTCATAATGATCTAACATATTCTAAACTATCTTCATTATGCATACCTTAGTTTTCCATCTGAGTTCACAAATA
>PVIY010060393.1:0-11650 GCA_004026745.1 Myrmecophaga tridactyla
TATATGGGAAAAACATGTCTCCTTTATGGTCCAGATGGTGGAATATGCCAGTTTGAAAAGATATATGTGCCTTAGAAAACCCCTGTTTTAATCTTAATCCCATTTTATAAAGGCAGCTGCTTTTTCTAATCCCTATTCAGTATTATAATTTGAAACCTGATTAGGTTATCTCCACAGAGATGTGACTCACCCAATTGTGGTTATTAAACTTGATTCAATGGAGAATCCACCAATTCTAAATCGGTCTTCATTACTTTACTGGAATCCTTTAAAAGAGGAAACATTTTGAAAAATGTTTGAGATTTGAAAGAGCCACCAGAATGATGAGAGAGCCACAAGGAGAGTTCATGAAGCCAGAGACCTTTGGAGTTGAGGAAATGAAATGTCCTTGGGGGAGTTTTATGAAGAAGAGACCTGGAGAAGAAGCTAGCAAACATCGCCATATTTGCCATGTGCCTTTCCAGTTGAGAGAGAAACCTTGAACTTTATTGGTCTTTCTTGAGTGAAGGTAACCTCTTCTTGGTGCCTTAATTTGGACACTTTTATAGATTTGCTTTAATTGGGATGTTTTCATGGCCTTAGAACTGTAAACTAGCAACTTAATAAATTCACCCTTTTAAAAGCTGTTCCATTTCCGGTAGATTGCATTCTGGCAACTAGCAAACTAGAACAAAGGACATAATGCTGAATGAAATAAGTGGCACAAAATAATAAATACTGTATGATTTTGCTTCTATGACCTTGGAAAAACTAAAAGGCTTATAAAACAAAATATTGGGGAACTAGAAATACCCAGGAGCTAGAGATGGGTGAAGGGTTAGTGAATGAGGTTGAACTTAAATGTAAGTTAATGAATAGAAGTGAAAGCAGTTAATTAGTAGGTCTATAAGTAATATTGTCATATTGAAGGCAAACATGATGGAAAGTGGTTGTATAGAGCCATGTATTCCACTGATTAACACTACAAATGTAAATAAATTCTTGCATGAACTATTTCAAAGCTATGAATCTTGTACAAAGAGTATATAATATTGGGGTATGGGGGAGAGCTACTGTTGCATGCTATGGGCTATGAAGACATCAACAGTACAACAGCAACACCAGAGATAAGTATTTGGGTGGGAATGACATGAGTTACAGGAAGGTTTGGATTTTCTATTTGATGAGCGTGTGTTTATTGGTTATTTTTCCCTTGGAAGCAGTGAAAATTGTCTTAAATTGAGTGTTGATGATTATACCACTAAGTGAGGATACTTTGATCCATGGACTGTTGACTTTGGACATTATACATGATACCCAAAGGATAGGTGGCTGAAGGATATACTGACTCAGAAGTTGATGGTAAACCATGGTGTATACATATGACCAAATATTGTGTGGCTAAAGAAAGGAACAATGTCATAAGGCATGTATTGTGGTGAATGAACTTGTGGGACATTATGTGATACAAAATAAGCCAGAAATAAATAAAATATTGTATGGTCTCATTTAGAAAATACTTATGAGAAAATTGGGGCCTAGATTTTAAGCTCTTGTAGCAGTCACATTTAGTCCAGGATCATAATTGTTATTTCTAGATTTTTGAGATGCTGTGCTACATATGTATAACCTGGTATTTCCCTGGAACTTTGGGTACCTGTGTGAATTGAAGACTTAGAGGAGGATTTTACAGGTCTGAAATTTTTCATTGCCACAAACAACAACTGGAAAAGAAATTGAAAAAAGATCAGTCTTCAATTACAAATACAAATGAAGCCTTTTGCATTAGAACCAAGTTATACCAGAATACCTGGATAGGGAAGACATTACCTGTGTTTCAGAATTTCACCTACACTATGAGACCAAGGGAAAAGAGGTTTGTTTTGTACAAAATTTGAATTTCATGTGGCACATGATCTAACTTAACTTGTCTTTAAACAGCCCAAACACATGGAGCCCAGAATGGGAATGAGGGTTTCTAATTCTGTATAGCTAAATGTAATGCCCAGATACATCCAAGAGTATTTTGAACAGATAATTAAAAAACTATTGGTAAAGACTCTGAGGGATGGGAGAAAATATATGAAGCTAATAAACTTTACCACTAGGGAAATCCCTGATATTGTGTCAAATATTTGGGACTCCCATGTCAATAGGCCAAGCTCTTGATCTTGATGCTTGCTCTCATGAAGCCTCTTTATGTAGCAGAGAACTTAAGCTTGCCTATAATTATGCCTCAGAGTTAGTTACTTCCAGAGGACCTCTTTTGTTGGTCAGATGTGGCCTTTCTCTCTCTGAGCCTAACTATGCAAGTAAACTCATGACTCTTCCCCCAAGTTAGGGCATGTCATCCAGGAGTGAAAGTCTACCTGGAAATGTAGGATGCTAAGAGAGTTCAAATAAAGTCGAGAGTCTGCTCTGTAGGCTACTCTCATACAAACTTCAGCTTGATATTGATACTTAACATGGTTTGTCAAACTCCAACCTAAACCATTCCTGCTAACCCAAAAGAAAACCTATGGTTCTACCCTAAAGATTCTATAAAGGTTTTATACACTATGATTACTTTCCAGAAACCTACAACATCCTGATAGGTTCCTAGACCACATATTTCCTGAAACCCAGAGGGACCAGCCTCTCCAGAACATTACTAGTTCCATCACACTATTCCAGGTTATCAACAACCATTTCCAACATGAACAAATTAAAACAGGCATAGCCCCAATACCCCAAAAGATGGGAGAAAGATCAAAGGAGGAGGTGGAGATATAAGCGATAACACAGGATTTAACAATTGAATATGACTGCTAAGTCATTATATTGATATTTCTTTTAGTGTCCCGTGTCTTGGAGCAGCTAGGAGGCAACACCTAAAATTGTGAAACTGTAACCTAAACCTTACTCTGAATTCTATTTCATAACTAATTGTTATGGTGTGCTTTGAAATTCATTGCTTTTTTGTACATATGTTATTTCTCACAATAAAAAAATGGTATATACATACAATGGAATATTAATCAACCACTAAAGTAATGTAGTCCTGATACTTAAAATAGCATGGATGAAACTTGAAGACATTATGTTGAGTGAAATAAGCCACATAAGATAAATACAGGATTCCTACTTGGGTGATGGATACATTCTGATTATGGATAGTGGTGAATGGTAATACAACACTGAGTACATAATTAACAACACTGAGATAGATATCTGAATGTGGTTAAAAGGGTAAAATATTAAATCATATATATGGTAATAGAAAAAATTAAAAATTAATCCCCGGAAATACACAGTGATTCTTAAGTTAAACCACAGGCTGAAGTTAACCATACAATTATAAAAATGTTATCATTAATTGTAACAAATTTTCCACACCATGCGAACTGTTAATAATAGGGTGGTTTATGTGAATCTTGTGTTTTATACATGATTGTTCTGTAAACTCACAACTACTCCAATAATATATATAGTCAAAGAAGACAGCCTAGGTTTTAGGAAGTGAAGCTGTAGATAAAACCTTTTCTTTAAAGGGAAAACTTTCCACATACTAGGTAATTCTTGAAACATAGTGTATATGCCAGGACAAGGTGCAGACTCAGAAATACCAAAAACGTCCCTAACTATTCACCATGGTCTGCTCTATAGGTTCATTATTAACTGAGCTAAGCATTGAAAAGAAGACTCAACACAGAACCAATCTACACTAAGATCCTACTTCAAAGGGAGAAACAAAATAGTCATGCCCAGAATTCAGCAACTGATTCAGTAAGACATATGAAGGGAAAAGATATGGTGTCTCATCCAAAAGAAAAAATAAAGGAACAGAGGAAGCACAGACACTAGAACAATGAATCAGATATCAATTCAATTATGCTAAATAAGTTCAATTGGCTAAAGGAAAATATGGACACAGAACAAAAGGAAATCAAAAAGACTATGCATGAAAAGGCATTTGACAAAATTCAACATCCTTTCCTGTTGAAAACACTTCAAAGGATAGGAATACAAGGGAACTTCCTTAAAATGATAAAAGGAATATATGAAAAACCCACAGCTAATATCATCCTCAATGGGAAAAAAACTGGAAACTTTCCCCCTAAGATCAGAGACAAGACAAGGATGTCCACTATCACACTGTTGTTCAACATTGTGTTGGAAGTTCTAGCCAGAGCAATTAGACAAGAAAAAGAAATACAAGGCATCAAAATTGGAAAGGAAGAAGTAAAACTATCACTGTTTGCAGATGATATACTATATGTCAAAACCCCTGAAAAATCCACAACAAAACTACTAGAGCTAATAAACGAGTATAGCAAAGTGGTAGGCTACAAGATCAACACTCAAAAATCTGTAGTGTTTCTATACACTAGTAATGAACAATCTGAGGGGGAAATCAAGAAACGAATTCCATTTACAATTGCAACCAAGAGAATAAAATATTTAGGAATAAATTTAACTAAAGAGACAAAAGACCTATACAAAGAAAACTACAAAAAATTGTTAAAAGAAATCACAGAAGACCTAAATAGATGGAAGGGCATACTGTGTTCATGGATTGGAAGTCTAAATACAGTTAAGATGTCAATTCTACCTAAACTGATTTACAGATTCAATGCAATACCAATCAAAATCCCAACAACTTACTTTACAGAAATAGAAAAACCAATAAGCAAATTTATCTGGAAGGGCAGGGTGCCTCGAATTGCTAAAAGTATCCTGAGGAAAAAAACGAAGCTGGAGGTCTCACACTGTCTGACTTTAAGGCATATTATTAAGCTACAGTGGTCAAAACATCATGGTACTGGCATAAAGATAGATATATTGACCAATGGAATTGAATAGAGTGTTCAGATATAGACCCTCTTATCTATGGACATTTGATCTTTGATAAGACAGTCAAGCCAACTCACCTGGGACAGAACAATGTCTTCAATAAATGGTGCCTAGAGAACTGGATATCCATATGCAAAAGAATGAAAGAGGACCCATATCTCACACCTTATACAAAAGTTAACTCAAAATGGAACAAAGACCTAAACATTAAGACTAAGATCATAAAACAGTTAGAGGAAAATATAGGGAAATATCTTATAAATCTTATAATTGGACGTGGTTTTATACACGTCACACCCAAAGTAAGAGCAGTGAAGAAAAAAATAAATAAATAGGAACTCCTCAAAATTAAACACTTTTGTGCATCAAAGAACTTCATCAAGAAAGTAAAAAGACAGCCTATGCAATGGGAGACAATATATGGAAATGACATATCAGATAAAGCTCTAGTATCCAGAATTTATAAAGATATTGTTCAACTCAACAACAAAAAGACAGCCAATCCAATTACAAAATGGGCAAAAGACCTGAACAGATGCTTCTCAGAAGAGAAACTACAAATGGCCAAAAGGCACATGATGAGATGCTCAACTTCCCTGGCCATTGGAGAAATGCAAATCAAAACCACAATGAGATATCATCTCACACCCACCAGAATGGCCATTATCAACAAAACAGAAAATGACAAGTGCTGGAGAGGATGTGGAGAAACAGTCACACTTATTCATTGTTGGTGGGAATGTCAAATGGTGCAACTGCTGTGGAAAGCAGTTTGGTGGTTCCTCAAAAAGCTGAATATAGAATTGCCATATAACCTGGCAATACCATTGCGAGGTATCTACTCAAAGGACATAAGGCAAAGACACAAACGGACATTTGCACACCAATGTTTATAGGAGCATTATTTACAGTTGCAAAGAGATGGAAACAGCCGAAATGTCCATCAACAGATGAGTGGCTAAACAAACTGTGGTATATACATACGATGGAATATTATGCAGCTTTAAGACAGAATAAAGTTATGAAGTATGTAACAACATGGATGGCCCTTGAGAACATTATGCTGAGTGAGATTAGCCAAAAACAAAAGGACAAATACTGTATGGTCTCACTGATATGAACTGATATTAGTGAATAAACTTGGAATATTTCGTTGGTAACAGAGACCATTAGGAGATAGAAATAGGGTAAGATATTGGGTAATTGGAGCTGAAGGTATACAGACTGTGCAACAAGACTGAATAGAAAAACTCAGAAATGGACAGCACGATACTACCTAACTGTAATATAATTATGTTAAAACACTGAATGAAGCTGCATGTGAGAATGATAGAAGGAGGAGGGCTGGGGAAATAAATGAAATCAGAAAGAAGGATAGACGTTAAAGATTGAGATGGTATAATCTAGGAATGCCTAGAGTGTAAAATAATAGTGACTAAATGTAAAATTTTTTTAAATGTTTTTATATGAGGAAGAACAAAGGAATGTCATTACTGCAGGGTCCTGAAAATAGATTGTAATTAATATTTTAAAATGTCACCTTATGTGTGAGACTAAAGCAAAAAATGTTTATTTGTTACAAAATTTATATTTTGACTAGTGCATTTCCAATATAACTTATGTAGATAGTTTGATTGAACACCATAAGTACTTGGAATCTCAGATAGGACATGAGATTTTGCTGGTTTGTCCAGAGTGATGCCCTGATGAATCCCAGAGTGATTCAATCAATGAATGGAAAAGTATTTGCAAAGCCCCCTTCAGGGAATGGTGAGAACAGGGAGAAATTCAACTTCCCCACATTGAATTGTTGATATTCTCACAAGCAGTGTGGATAACCAAAGCTATAGACTGAGCCCCCAGTCTTGGGGTTTGTTCATATGAAACTTAACCCCACAAAGGATAGGTCAAGTCTACTTAAAATTTTGGCCTAAGAGTCACCCCCAAGAGAGCCTCTTTCGTTGCTCAGATGTGGCCTCTCTCTACAGCCAACACAACAAGCAATCTCACCACCCTCCCCCTGTCTATGTGGGACATGACTCCCAGCAGTGTGGACCTTCCTGGCAACGTGGGACAGAAATCCTAGAATGAGCTGAGACTCGGCATCACGGGATTGAGAAAAACCCTAGAATGAGCTGAAACTCAGCATCAAGGAATTGAGAAAGCCTTTTTGACCAAAAGGGGGAAGAGTGAAATGAGACAAAGTGTCAATGACTGAGAGATTCCAGAGTCAAGAGGTTATCCTGGAGGTTATTCTTATGCATTGAGTAGATATCACCTTGTTATTCAAGATGTAATGGAGAGGCTGGAGAGAACTGCCTGAAAATGTAGAGCTGTGTTCCAGTAGCCGTGTTTCTTGAGGATGATTGAATAATGATATAGCTTTCACAATTTGACTGTGCCATTGTGAAAACCTTGTGTCTGATGCTCCTTTTATCTACTTTGTCAACAGATGAGTAGAACATATGGAATAAAAATAAATAATAGGGGGAATAAATGTTAAAATAAATTTAGTTTGAAATGCTAGTGGTCAGTGAAAGTGAGGGGTAAGGGGTATGGTAGGTATGATCTTTTTTTCTTCTGTTTTTGTTTTATTTCTTTTTCTGTTGTCTTTTTATTTCTTTTTCTGAATGAATGCAAATGTTCTAAGAAATGATGAATATGCAGCTAAGTGATGATATTGTGAATTACTGATTATCTTAATGCTTTATTACGTTTGTTAAATTTTTTAATTAATAAATTAAGAAAAGAAGACTATGCATGAAGAAAAGGCAATATTAGAAATTGTAAAAAAAGAAATAACTTTGAGGTGTGAAAAGCACAAAAACAGAGAGTAAAAATCCACTATAGGGGTTCAGCAGCATATTTCAACAGGCAGAAGAAAGAATCAAGTAACTAGAATCAAGGGTAATTCAAATCATACACATTGATAAGCAGAAAGAAAAGGATAAAAAAAATAAGCAGAGGCTAAGGGACCTGTGGGAAAAAAACATGAAATGTATAAAAATACTCATTAAGAGAGTCCTAGAAAGATCAGAGTAAGAGAAAAGGTCAGAAAAAACATTCATTTTTTTGCCAATTTATTTTTTATTATGAAAAATAACATATATACAAAAAAGCAATAAATTTCAAAGCACACCACAACAGTTAGTTATAGAACAGATTTCAGAGTTTGGTATGGGTTATAGTTCTACATTTTAGGTTTTTCCTTCTAGCTGCTCCAAGACACCAGAGACTAAAAGAAATATCAATATAAGGATTCAGGACTCCTACTTGTTAAATTTTATCCTCTCGTTATAACTCCACATCCTTCTTTGATCTTTCTCCCGATCTTTAGGGACATTTGGACTATTCTCATTCTAACTTCTTGATATTGGCAGGACTGTCAATAATATGAGATAGGGTGATGGAAGTAGTTGATATTATGGATAGTCTGGGTTTCTGGACTCATATGTCTTAGGAGTCCATCTGGAGGTTGTAGGATTCTGGAAACAATTGATTTTTTTAGATGTTTCATTTATTTATTCAATAATCATTATGGAGTGCCTACCAAATGACAAGCACAATGTTAATCTCTGAGGCTACAGAGATAGATTGTTTTAAAAATCCAAAATCCTGTTAGGAAAACCTCACAACCAATTACATGAAGGTAACTGTATATCTAACCACTACTGAATTTATGCTGCAAAAAAGAATAAATTATATGTTGAAAAGCAATAAAATGATGAAAAAAGGTTTTCAGGACATCCAGGATTGTTAAGTGTGTTGAGAAACTTTTGAGAAATATTTAAGATAGGATAAATTACCCATTACCAGAACTTAAGTTTTTGTTAAGTTTTCTTTATAGTAACATTATGGGCTGAACTATATTCTCCCAAAATACACATTCTTGTACCAACCTATGGCCCAGAGAATTTGACCATCTCTGGAAACAAGGTCTTTGAATATGTGATCAACTAAAATAAGGCCAACTGGATTAGGAATGACCAAATCTAAGATAACTAGAACAAGAAGTCTTCTCTTCTTTCTAAGAAAGGGAGAATAGGACACAGAGGAGAATGCCACATGGTGACAGAGACAGAGAATGCCAAAGATTACTGGCAAGCACCAGAAGCCAGAAGAGACAAGGAAGGATTCTTTCCTTGATTTCAGACTTCTAGCCTCCAGAACTGTGAAATAACACATTTTTGTTGTTTTAAACCATGCAGCTTGTGGTATTTTATTACAACTAGCAAACTGAGACAATTTCTTGTTTGCCTCTTCAAGCCCTTCTTGACACCTGCCAGTATTACATGGTTTGTAGATGCATCACTTTGCCTCCTCCACCCACACATGGCCTTGTCCCTGGGTCCCTCTCCTGTGTCTCTTCTTTTTATAAGGACCCCAGTCATATTGGATTAAGGCCCACCCCAATCCAGTTTGGCCTCACTCCAGCCAATCACACACTCACAAACCCCACCCTTAAATGACATCACATTCATAGAACCCATGGCTATACCAGAACATGGCCCCTTGGGAGATACAATTGAACACATAACAAATAAAAAAAGGATAAAGTAAGAAATACTCTACAGTATAAATATATGTCCACACATTTTTGATGCCACTTCTTTCAAAAGAGTAGGCTAATTTTCCTCCCCTTGAATGTAAACTGAAATTAGTGACCAGCTTCTTACAAATAGAAATGAAGACCATTTTAAGAAATAATGGCCAAAAAACTAATGAAAATTGACAAAATACATGAATATTTACATCAAGGAAGTCCAATGAACTCCAAATATACCAAAATAGACCTATACCAAGAAAGATAATAATCAAAATTTCAATTGCCAGATGTACAGAAATCTGAATACAGCAATAGAGAAATGTTTCATCCCTTGTAAAAGATCTTCAATCAGACTAAGTGCTGATTTCTCATCCAAAACCCCATGAAGGAAAGAAAGCAGAGGGACAACATAGTTTAAGTATTGAAAGAGAAAAACTGCCTATCCAGCAAAACTATCCTTCAAAAATGACAAGGAGGAAGATGGCAGAATGGAGTGGAGTGAGCTCACCCTTGCTCTGTGAAACAAGGTAGGATGGGGAGAAGATGCCCAGGACTGGAGATCCTGGAGTGTGAGCAGTCTAGGATGGTCTTTAGGTAGTTTTGGGAAGAAGAATCAGGTGAAAGCAAGTGGGTCAGGTGACTGGGATCACCACCAGGTAGGCTGTGGTGCCCTAGGGAGGTATAATAGGAGGGAACTGACCCTCCTTAGCTCCAGCCTGCACAGCTGCCAGCTGGAGAAACCTCCCCACGTGGTTGCAGTGGACAGAGACTGTAAGGAGCCTGGAGGCCAGCAACAATGTACTGCAGGGCAGGCCTCAGGGTGGGAAGAGTGATCACTTGGTCAGGTGTGGGAAAAGCCAGCCCACAGCCATGGTGTCTGGCAGGCCCATCAGTACTGTGGATCAGCTGATCTCCCATGTGCTGGTCAGCTCACCAGTTCCCCCCAGCAGAGACTCCTGGAAGAGCAGCCCCCTTGCTGAGGACATCAACTTTGAGGTGCTCTTGCCTGGAGGGGCAGGGCTAAAGGAAGTGGAGACTTGAGCATGCCATCTGCTGGCCAGATGGGGCTGGGTGTCCGGTCTGGAAATCCTGCATGGTAAATACACATTCTGCCACTGGAGTACTTGTGTCTCCCTACCTAGCTTATAATAGACCCTTAAGTTTAGCTGTATCTACTACATGAGATCCAGACCTTGATTGGGCAGAGAAAAACCGACTAACAAAGTGGAAAAGGAAACATTCAGGAAAAACTAAGTAAACACAAAACTTTAGAAGAGTGAAGCAAACCAACTTGCAAAATAACCATATCAAGATAATTAAATGCCCTAAACACAACAGAAATTCACAAAGCACATGAAAATCCAAGAAGAATGGCCCAGCCAAAAATCAAATTAAAATTTCAGAGGGGACACAAAATATGAAACAAAAACTCAAGGATATTTATAAAGAAATAAAGGATATCATGAAGACACTAGAAGAGCATAAAGAAGAATTCAGTAGGTTAAATGGAAAAATGACAGATTTCAAAGAAATGAGAAATACAATATACCAAATAAAAAATATACTGAAGACACACAATAACAGATTTAAAGAAGTAGAAGGAAGAATAAATGGGCTAGAAGATAGAACAATAGAACTAGGGCACACAAAAGAACAAATGGCAAAATGATGAAAAAATGCAACAGGATCTTATGGATATGATGGACAAGAGGTGCATAAATATGAGAATTATTGGTGTCACAGAAGAAGAAAGGAGTAAAGGATTGGGAAAGTTAGTTGAAAACATAATCAGAGAAAACTTCCCAACCCTTATATAAGACATGAATATGCAAATCAAGGAGGCCCAGCAAACTCCAAATAGAATAAATCCAAACAGGCTCACTCCAAGACACATACTAATCAGACTTTCAGGTGTGAAGAGAAACAGAAAGTTCTGAAAGCAGCATGAGGAAAGCAATCTACTACATAGAAAGGAAAACACCTAAGACTGACTTCAGATTACTCAACAGGCACCATGGAAGCAAGAAGGCAGTTGTATGATGATTTTAAGATCCTGAATGAGAAAGGCTTTCATCCAAGAATTCTTTTTCCAGCCAAGTTATCCTTCAAAATTGAAGGAGAGATTAAAATCTTCAAAGACAAAGAAAGATTTAGAGAACTAGTCAACAAGAGACCATCCCTACAAGTAGTAGAGCCTTGCCAGCTGATAAAACAATACAGGTGGGATAGTCCAGAGGAGGGCATAGAGTTGAAGAATATGAGCAAAGGTAATTTAAAGGAAAAGAGAGAGAG